>SJYC01097895.1:0-23483 GCA_006408675.1 Madoqua kirkii
ACTGGAAAAACCATAGCCATGACTAGATGGACCTTAGTCAGCAAAAAAATGTCTCTGCTTTTGAATATGCTATCTAGGTTGATCATAACTTTTCTTCCAAGGAGTAAGCGTCTTTTAATTTCATGGGTGCAGTCACCATCTGCAGTGATTTTGGAGCCCCCCAAAATAAAGTCTGACACTGTTTCCACTGTTTCTCCATCTATTTCCCATGAAGTGATGGGACCAGATGCCATGATCTTCGTTTTCTGAATGTTGAACTCTAAGCCAACTTGTTCACTCTCCTCTTTCACTTTCATCAAGAGGCTCTTTAGCTCCTCTCTGCCATAAGGGTGGTGTCATCTGCATACCTGAGGTACACTACTGAGTGTATTTAAGCTCCCTAGTTTTCTCACGGAACAGCAGTCTTTGAGGGTGAGCACTGCTCTTACTCAGGGGTAGCACCTCGCTCTGTCTCATTCGTAGTAGGTGCACAGTATGTCCATGAGTGGATTTTCTGTTCTTTCTTTTTTTTTTTTTTCCCCTCAACACTGTCAAGAGTAGCATTGACTATCGCCGCACATTCCATCCATGTGATGCTTTAACTGCAGCTTCAGGAGTTGAGGGCTCAGGGTTTGGGTTAAAGAAACACTGTCAACTTACTTTTTGTTTTGTTTTGTTTTTGTTTTTTTAAGCAAGGGGTCTTTTCTTGAGAGCTCTGAAAATAAGCCTTGGAGGAACACTACTGAGTGTATTTAAGCTCCCTAGTTTTCTCACCGAAGAGCAGTCTTTGAGGGTGAGGGCTGGGTCTTACTCAGGGGTAGCACCTGGCTCTGTCTCATTCATAGTAGGTGCTCAGTATGTCCACGAGTGGATTTTCTGTTTTTTTTCCCTCAACACTGTCAAGAGTAGCATTGGCTGTCGCAGCACACTCCACCCACGTGATGCTTTAACTGCAGCTTCAGGAGTTGAGGGCTCAGGGTTCGGGTTAAAGAGACACTGTCAACTTACTATGAAAATGTAACCGGTTTTTTTCCTTTTTCTACTTGAAAGGGACCAGATTTTTTAAAAAACTAACCATATATAAATTTAAACATTTGAATTCAAAGCAGAGAAAATTACTTTTAGAAACAAAAAATATAGTTTAATTCTGTTTAGTTTAAAAACAAAGCAGACAGCAGGAGCGAAAGCCCTTCTACAAGGTGCTGAAAACTTTCTAAAGTGGCTACATGTGTGCACCCCTTTGAGGTTGCCACAGACTGAGTCTTCCCATGTATAGATCATACAATTTCAGTTTAGATTCACTATCTTACAATGCAGTGTTGTGTAAAATGCATCTTGTTTGTGCTTTACATGAAGTATTTTCTTAAAAGGCTTTGTGTACAATTAAAATGTTTATATTTTCCTACAGATCTCCATTGTGACTTTCAGAGATATAGCTTTAAAAAAAAAATGATCCTGAGGAATTTATTCAGTGTTTTTCCAGGTGACCGCTATACGTTGAGGTTATTAGGTCTCCACTAGATCCAATGGCACCCCACTCCAGTACTCTTGCCTGGAAAACTCCATGGATGGAGAAGCCTGGCAGGTTGCAGTCCATGGGGTCGCTGAGGGCCGGACATGACTGAGCAACTTCACTATGACTTTTCACTTTCATGCAGTGGAGAAGGAAATGGCAACCCACTCCAGTGTTCTTGCCTGGAGAATCCCAGGACAGGGGAGCCTGGTGGGCTGCCGTCTATGGGGTCGCACAGAGTCGGACACGACTGAAGTGACTTAGCAGCATACTTATGAACTCATTTAAATGAATTACCTCCTTGCAGTCCTTATCTCAAATTATAGCAACATTGAGAAATAGAACTTCAAAGTTGAATTATCTGAGGACAAAATCCAGTCTATCAAAAAGTACAGACTGATTTTAGAAATATAATGAAAAAAAGCACATACATGTACATATTAAAATCTAGGAGATTCAAGATAATAGGTATTCATAAAAATACAGCAGAATACTCCACTAAAAGAAAGATAGGAAAAATTACAAACTGATTTGAGATTAAAATTAATTAGCTTTGTTCATAGTGATGCTTTCTAAGGCCCACTTGACTTCACATTCCAAGATGTCTGGCTCTAGATGAGTGATCACATCATCATGATTATCTGGGTCATGAAGATCTTTTTTGTATAGTTCTTCTGTGTATTCTTGCCACCTCTTATTAATATCTTCTGCTTCTGTTAGGTCCACACCATTTCTGTCCTTTATCAAGCCCATCTTTGCATGAAATGTTCCCTTGGTATCTCTAACTTTCTTGAAGAGATCTCTAGTTTTTCCCATTCTGTTCTTTTCCTGTATTTCTTTGCATTGATCACTAAAGAAGGCTTTCTTATCTCTTCTTGCTATTCTTTAGAACTCTGCATTCAGATGCTTATATCTTTCCTTTTCTCCTTTGCTTTTTGCCTCTCTTCTTTTCACAGCTATTTGTAAGCCCTCTCCAGACAGCCATTTTGCTTTTTTGCATTTCTTTTGCATGGGGATGATCTTGATCCCTGTCTCATATGTCATGAACCTCATTCCATAGTTCATCAGGCAGTCTATCTATCAGATCTAGTCCCTTAAATCTATTTCTCACTTCCACTGTATAATCATAAGGGATTTGATTTAGGTCATACCTGAATGGTCTGGAGAAGGAAATGGCCACCCACTCCAGTATTCTTGCCTGGAGAATTCCATGGACAGAGAAGCCTAGTAGGTTACAGTCCATGGGGTCGCAAAGAGTCGGACATGACTGAGCGACTTCACCTCACCTCACCTCACCTGAATGGTCTGGCTGTTTTCCCTACTTTCTTCAATTTAAGTCTGAATTTGGTAATAAGGAGTTCATGATCTGAGCCACAGTTAGTGCCTGGTCTTGTTTTTGTTGAATAGAGCTTCTCCATGCACCTGAGCCTGTGTGTCCTCTTTGGAAGAAACATAAGCTTCTCCCTGGACACTGGGAGTGGATTCAGTGGGCACCAGGTGGACCAGTGGGATCTGTCAGTGATCCAGTGGGGTCCACCCCTCGAGTCCAGTGGGATCAAAAAAGCAGTTAAACATTCAGGGCAGGTGCCAAGAGCCTGCCAGCTTTGCAAGGACTTGGCAGATGGGGCCCCAGAAAGTGTATTCATTTTCTACAAACTGCGACTTGAACACACCCACCCGCAGCTCACCATCCATGGTGAGGACTGCAAGAGCCCTGCTGGTCCTCACACGCCAGCGGCGAGGACAGATGAGCTGGGGCAGAATCAGGCGGGGCTTGAGGACCCCCTTCCAGGCTGAATCCAGTTTCCTGCAGCTGCAGGACTAGGTCTTTGGGCTGCTGTCAGCTGGGGCCGCCCTGAGCTCCTGCCATGAGTCCCTCTGTCTCTGCTTCAGAGAGCTCCCTCAGGTCCCTCCCAAGGTCCCCAGGGTTCCCTTCCCTTCAGCTCCAGAAGGACCACGGGTCAGGTCAGGCAACCCAGACGATCTCCCCACCCTAAGGTCAACTGACTGGCAACCTCAGTTATGCTGCAAACCTGCCGTGGTGCTCAGGCCTGGCTCAGGGGTCATCTCAGAATCCTGTGCCAAGAGACAGAGCTGGACTCTGAGCTGGGCACCAGGATGGGCAGATCTCCTGGGCAGCAAGGTCAGGGTCCCAGAGGTGGGGAATAAGGGTGGAGTCAACGGGGTGGGAACGAGCCAGTGCAGCCACCACACCTCAGACATGTAAAGCAGTATCAGGAATGGCAGGACGGGGGAGGAGACGCAAAGGCCCAGTGATTTCGTCTTCAGCTCATCCAGACACAGGGGGCCTGTTCTGCAGAAAACACGGGCATTTCACTGTTTCACAGTTACTCACAAACAGCCCAAATTCCTTCCGGATAAATTTGCTGTGACACACTCACCTGGATCCGACCATCTTCGGAACATTTTCTTAGAGTGACTAATGAAGCTCAGCTGCCCGGGTTCTGGAAAGTGCGTCGTTACCAGAGCTGCTGGAGGCTATTTCTTTGGGCCCCCATGTCGCCCAGGGAAGAGCTGTGGCTGTGTCTCTCCCCAACAGGGCAACGTCCCCACCCAAGCCCCACAGGAGACCCTGGCCCTCAACCCTAGGGACTGAGATACGGGCACAGAGCGGGGAGTAAAGGGAGGGAGCCCTGTCTCTGGGCTCTGCTGTGGGGGAGCCGGTGGGCTGGCCAGCCACCCTGTCTCTGGCACTTGCCCTGCCCAGGGCGCCTGGGCCAATGGCAGCTGGCTCGGAGCTGCACACATCTTCCAGCCCCAGGTGGCGGGAAGCCCAAGCTGGCAAGAGGCACACGCGAGCCCTGGCGTCTAGGACAGCCATGGAGATGGCCACTTCCGGCCACTAGCACCACGTCTGGAACGGGGTCCAGAGTGGACAGTGGCCTCGCCCAAAAGGCTGGGCAGGTAGGTGCACCCTGACCTCTGGGGCAGGCGGATCTAACCCGACCAGCATCCAGGAGTGACTGCTGAGGTTGGTGGAATTTCTCACTGCTGATATGTGGTCCAATGATGTCCTTACACCTTCGTAGCCATTTCCTTGTTCTCAAGTGGAGCCCTTCACGTGCAGACAGGAGAACCTCAACTGATGGCCAGGGTGCCTGATCCGTCTCACTGACCACCTCGCAGGACGTGTTCGTCTGTTTCACAGGTGGGGAGACTGAGGCAACGTGGGGCCTAGCAGTTGGCCTCAAGCTACACAACAGACAAGTGGGGCTCCAGGATCCTGGCTCCTCATTAGTGCCATGTGTGAGCAGAGGTTTGCCCACCATGGAGTGAGCAGAGTCTGAGGCCCAGGGGGAGTGGTCCCTCCGTCATGCCACAGCCACTCTACCCAGAGGGTGACCAGAGCATCTACCCTGGGCAGTGCAGTGCCCATGTCCAGGAGGGCAGCCCCCGGGGCCAGGCTGAATGGGTGGGACAGGAGCGCATGAAGCTGGGGACCTCAGGGGCTTCATGTCAGAAACAGCTTTCCACATACACAAGGCTGACCCCCACCCTGGCAACCACTTGCTTGCACCAGCCACTGCTCAACCACTATGCTAATGGCTTGGCTACCATGGCAGGGAGGCCAAGGTCAGTCCTAAAGCCAGAAGGCAAGGCCAGGCTGTGGCCCGTCCTCCTGGAGGAAGTGACCCAGGCCCCTACCACCCCCCAGGACCCACCACCGCATCCCTCAGGTACCTGGGCCCTCCAAGGCCCCACCCTTCCTTCTGACTGCTGACCCAGAGGACTTTGTTCTTGGGCCAGACAACTTCTCCAAGACCCTTTCTGTGGGCCTGGCCTTGATGGCAGAGCTGGGTGGGCAGTGGAGACTATTTCTTTGGGCCCCCATGTCGCCCGGGCAGCCATTCAGACCAGCGGGGAGAGAGAGATCAGGAGGACCTGGGATCTGGCAGGACCAAGTGAGTCAGCACTTCCTCCAGGAAGACCGCTTAGAATAGGGGAGCCAGGACACCAAACAGTCCAAGAGAGAGGCAGATTAGCAGGGCCCAGGCATAGGGCAGGGTGGTGGGGTAACAAGATAAGGGGGCTCAGAGCTGATGGTGGGCTCCAGGAAGAGCTGGCCAAGGTGGGGCTTTGACACAGGCCTGGCTCAGACCAGTCCTGTAGGCCAGGTGGGATATGGCAGCTATAGCTGGAGGAATGCCCTGGCAGGGCCTCCAGCCTGGCCAGACCCTTCAGACACTCAGCACTTCCCCAAGTTCGGAAAGGCGCCCAAGGTTGGTCAGCTGCTTCCCCACCAAGTTCCCCGGGTGGGTGAGGATTAGCCCTCCGCAGGAGGGTTGTCCACTCCTGCTAGACAGAAACAGTGACTCCAGCACCCCTCCCACCTTTTCGGCCGTGTCCATGCACGCATGGAGGACTAATGTATGGAATAACTGAGTGGAGGGAGGGGCTGTAGGGACTCAGCGCTAGTCTTTCTCAACCTCATCCATGTAACGAGGAAAAGCCTGCTCGATGGGGCTGACCATCCCCTGGGGCCCTGCAAGGGGAGGTCGGTGGCAGCTGCAGCCTGAGCCTTTTCCGGCCCATGAGGCCCTGGTCTGAGGGAAACTCGATAGGGCTCGTGTGGCATTTCAGAAAAGCCCACACCCGCAATCACCCTGAGCCCTGGAACCAGGACTCTCTTGAAGTCCCTTCCAACTTGCAAATCCATCCCAGTCGCCGCCCACAGAGGCGCCCACCCGCAATGTAGGTCTGCAGGAATTCACGACTCGGCTTCTTCGTTCTGTGTCTTAAGGCTGTTAATCCTCAGACAAGCTGGTTTTGTTTAGGGCTTGATTTGTCAGACAATTGAGAATTTTCTTCCTGCCAGAAAAGGGTTCCATCAAAGGGCAGGGACCCTTCTCTGTGTCTGATATCTCCTCCTGAGAGTCAGCCATGGACAAGGGAGGGGCCAGAAGGCCTCCAGAGTGGACTCACATCGGGGGGAGGGGTCTGTAAGCACTGGAAGAACGCTCATCCCCGGGAAACCCTGCAGGGCCCCAGGCTGGTGCTGTTACACCACCAGCCTTCCTAATTTCTCAGAGTAGCAGCACACGTGGGGGTGGGCATGAGTCCCTGAGTCCTGACTCCATGGAGGACTGGGGGTGCTGTGAAGTGGGTGTCCCTCCAGGTGGACCCTGAGGTTCTTTCCAGGCAGGGGACGCTCCATTTATGATTCTCAGGCTGTGCTCTGTGCCCAGGGGGCCCTTCTGCCTCCTGAGCCTCCCTTTGTGGGTAGTAGACGTCTAAGCAGCAGCAGCCTGACCAACTCAGTGTCCAGGCTCTGGGTCTAAGTCTCCCCAGGTCAGTTGTGGCCCCAGACCGCACACTCCAGCTCTGGGGAGGTCCCAGCTCCCCTCCCAAGTCCTGTGGTGTCCTCTCCCCTCTAACCACAGCGTCTGCTCTGCACACTCCCACCAGCCCAGGGGCACGGTGGGAGGAGCGGGGAGTGAGCAGGCACCATGGAGGGGGACTGCCATCCAGGTAAGGTGCTGACCCCACAGCAGATGCAGTAGAGGAACAGCAGGAGGAGCAGAGTGAGCCCAGGCGGGAAGCAGTCGCCGTGCCAGGGGGAGAACGGGGAGCACATGGGAGGAGCCCTCCCCGGCTCGCTGCCAGTGTGAGTGCCTTTTCTAATAATGTGAGAACAGGGCTCGTCAGGACAGATGCTGGGTGTTGCTAGAAGCACTCTTAGCTTCTCTCCTCCTTTTCATATGGGACACCCAGATGTATTTCCTGGGTTCCATTGGACCGTTTTCCCATGACTTTGCCAACCAGCACATATGTGCACCCAGTGGTAACCTGGGGAAGACACCTGAGGGGCCAAGCCACAGACCAGCACTGTCCTGACCCTGGTACCCTGCAGAGTCCCTTACACGCGTGAGATTGCTCCCTGCCAGGAGTGCTAGGAAGAGCCCTGAGACAGAGGAGAAGCCACAGCTCAGGCAACCCCGAGGTCGGGTCAGCATCACAAGGCACAGCTGGACTCTGCAGCCATGCTCTTTGTGACTGGTCACTTGTGTGCCTTTGCCCCAGCGACCTGACCACTGTCATCATGGACCAGCCAGAGGCAGTGATCTCCCAGACAGATGGGCCAGCACGGGACTGCTCATCATCTCAGGAGAGAGATGGGCCCAGCCACACAGGGAAGTCAGGCCCAGACACACCAGCACCGAAGTGGAAAACAGACAACTGAAAGATAAATCACCAAGACAAAAAGCTGATGCCTGAAAAGATCAATACATTTGATAAAACTCTACCTATACTGATTTTTAAAAAGAAGGACATCACAAATTATCAACAGCAGAATGAAAGAGAAGACACCACTATAGATCCAAAAGACACTAGACGGACAATAAGGAACAATAAAGAAATGTGATGATGAGAGACCAGAGAAGCATCGGCAGAGTTCCACCAAGCTGTCAAACAGTAAGAATCACATTTAGAAGACCCTGGGCTCGCAGGTTTCAGATGGGTTTTATCCCTCGTTCTTAAGCAATAATGTAGAGAGTTCTTCTCTCTCTACTTCAGTTTCAAAAAAAAGAAAGAAAGAAAGAAAGAAAATAACAATGACCATCATTATGCCATTTAATTTAGACAACTTACATGAAACTAATTCATTGACAGACACAAGTTTTTCTAAAATAACTCAAGAAGAAATAACCTTATATTTATTAAGGAAATTGAATTCTCTATCTGAGAGAGATTCACTGAAGAATTCTATCAACCACTTAAGAAAGAAGTGGCATCAATCCCATATAAACTCTTCCAAAATACAGAGGAAAGGGAACACTTCACAATGCACTTTATGAGGCCAGCATTACCCTGATACCAAAACCAGACAAAGGTATTAAAAGAAAAGCACAGAGCGACATCTCTAGTGAATATAGAACCTTAGAAACTAAACCTACCAACTTCCAAAACCATGACCAAATAGGTTTATCCCCACAATGCAATTTTGAGTTAAGATTTTTAAAAATTAGACAATGTAACAGAACAATGGTGATGCACATATTTGATCTCTTCAATAAACATAGAAAATATATTTGGCAAAATATGATACTTGTTCATGAAAACACTCTAAGAAAACTGGGAACTGAAGGTAACTTAAGCTCAAATGGTAAAGAATCCACCACAATGCAGGAGACCCGGTTCAACCCCTAGGTCAGGAAGATCCCCTGGAGAAGGAATAGCTACCCACTACAGTATGGTTGCCTGGAGAATTCCAAGGACAGAGGAGCCTGGCAGGTTACAGTCCAGGGTGGCCCTAACAGTCAGACATGAGTGAGTGACTAATACTTTCACTTTTCTCAACCTAATAAAGAACATCATCAACAGTAACCAAAATTCAGTTCAGTTCAGTCCCTCAGTCATGTCCGACTCTTTGCGACCCCATGAACTGCAGCACACCAGGCTTCCCTGTCCATCACCAACTCCCAGAGTCCACCCAAACCCATGTACATCAAGTCAGAGATGCTATCCAACCATCTCATCCTCTGTTGTCCCCTTCTCCTCCTGCCCCCAATCCCTCCCAGCATCAGGGTCTTTTCAAATAAGTCAGCTCTTCGCATCAGTGGCCAAAGTATTGGAGTTTCAGCTTCAACATCAATGAACACCCAGGACTGATCTCCTTTAGGATGGACTGGTTGGATCTCCTTGCAGTCCAAGGAACTCTCAAGAGTCTTCTCCAACACCACACTTCAAAAGCATCAATTCTTCAGTGCTCAGCTTTCTTTATTGTCCAACTCTCACATCCATACATGATCACTGAAAAAACTATGTCCTTGACTAGACAGACCTTTGTTGGCAAAGTAGTGTCTCTGCTTTTGAATATACTGTTTTGGTTGGTCATAACTTTCCTTCCAAGGAGTAAGCATCTTTTAATTTCATGGCTGCAATCACCATCTGCAGTGATTTTGGAGCCTAAAAAAATAAAGTCTGACACTGTTCCCACTGTTTCTCCATCTATTTCCCATGGAGTAATGGTACTGGATGCCATGATCTTTGTTTTCAGAATGTTGAGCTTTAAGCCACCTTTTTCACTCTCCTCTTTCACTTTCATCAAGAGGCTTTTTAGTTCTTCTTCACTTTCTGCCATAACCAAAATTACTACTCAGCTAATTTCATAGTTAATATGAAAACAGAAGGCTGTCTCTAAACTCAGGAATGCAGTAAAAGTGTCCCTTCTCACTGCTGCTATGGGACAGTGGACTGGAGGTTTCAGTAGTGCACAAAGGTGAGAAAGGGAAATAAAAGAAATCTAGACTGGAAAGAAGTAAGACTATCTATTCACAGATGACCTGACTATGTACTTAGAAAATTCTATGAAATCTACCAAAAATAAAAAAAAGCTGCAAGAACTAATGAGTGAATTTAGCAAGGCACAGGATCTATATACAAAAGTAAATTATAAGGCAGGACTTCAGGAATGATGGAGTGAGCACCTCTATGAATTCACACCTTCTTACAAGCAATGAAGTAACTGACAAAAGTAGCTAAATTAACTTTTTCTGAGCTCTGGAGATTAACCAGAGGATTACAACAATCTGAAGAGTTTATTCAAGAACAACTACTGTACTTTGGTAAGAATAAACTACCGAAACATGCTGTGACATGAACGAGCCTCAGAAGCATTGTGCCAAATGAAAGAAGCCAGACTCAAGTGTTCACGTGTTACGTGACTCCATTGTTTGTTTGCGAAGCACATGGGATCTAGTTCCCTGACCAGGGAGCGAACCTGTTCCCACTGAATTGGGAGCACAGAGTCTTAATCATTGGATCACCAGGGAAATCCCTTTATGATTCCTTTTATATGAAACACTCAAAAAAGGCAAATCCATACAGATGAGTAGACCAGCAGTTTCCTGGGGCTGAGGTGGGAAAGGGTTGACTGTAAATGAGCCTGAGGGCTCTTGTTGGAGTGATGACAAAGTTCGAAAACTGATTTGTGTTGATTATTACACCACTTGGCAAATTTATTGAAAAATCATTGAATCGCACACCTGAATAGGATGAATTTTGTTATGTAAAATACACCTCAATAAATCTGTTTTTTGTTTAAGCTTGCATAGCCTTTGCTGTTATCTCAGTTCAACACCTAGAAGTCTGGACCTTCAAAAGAAGAGAAGCCTCAGTAAGTATGCCACACTCTCAACCAGGTCACTTAGAAAGTTATGTTCTAAAAGTAAGGAAGAGGTGGGGATAATATACCATTCTTCACAAAGGCATAAATCTAGATTTGAATTACATCAGTTTCCAATTAGAATAAAGGTACTCTGTTCTTAAACTAACTTTCCACTAAAACAAAATTAAATTGTATAAAAAGGAAGATAATATTAAGAAAAATCTCTACAATCTTTCACAAATAATGTCCAGCATTTAATAAAAAATCACCAGTCAAGAGACAGGACTATATGGGGAAAGAGAAAACAGATCCACAAATGGCTCTGGTTTCAGAGTTATCATATGTTAACTTTAAATGTGATTAACATCTCATATTATTAATACTGAGATATTATTATTTTTCCCATAAAATGGAAGGTGAGATAGCCAATGGAATAAGAGAACTGTAATTTAGAAATTGGAGATAAAATGGAAATTCCAAAAATTAAAAAAATAATAACTAGTAGTAAGAACTCAGTGGATGGGATTAACAATGATTAGACACAGTGAAAGAGAAGATAAAATCATTGGAAAGTTGAACATGATCAGTAGGAAATGGTCAAGACTGAAGGACAAATGAGAAATGGAAAATACGGAAAAGAGCATAAGAGATAAATGCAAATGATGAAAATACCTAACATACGTGAAACTTAAGGCCCAGATGGAGGGAAAAAAAAGACAGAATAGAGCAGAGGCAGTATGTGAAGAGATAACAGCCAAGAACTTTCTTAAACTGATAAAAAGTATATACTGCAAGTTCAAACAAAGAATCTACATATGCCAACCAGGATAGATGCAAAGAATAGCACTCCTACGTATGTCACAGGAAAACAGCTGTAAACCCAAGACAGAACATCTTAGAAGTAATCAGAGAAGAAAGGCACAGTATCTTCAAAGGAACCACAGAAAGACAGACTTCCCGCAAGTCTGGAAGCCTGAAGTCGATGCCTGTCTTCTCTGTCATCTAGCTGAGATGGAATTCTGCCTAGGAAACAGCCTTCAAAAGTGAAGGCTAAATAAAACGTTGCAGAGACAACTGAGAACTGAGCAGATGTATTACCACCAGACGTACACTAAACTAAATATTAAGAGAATGACGATAGGCAGTGTCTGAGTGTCCCCTGTGGAACTTGGCGGTGATTCTCCAGAGTCAGGCCTTGCAGGGTGGGCTGCGAGGAAGGTCTGTTTGCTATTCTATTTCCTGTTGCACCTTTTGAACTTTGCACAATGAACAGATATTATCTGCTCCAAAATCAATAAATAATGTTATAAACATTCAGTGTCAAACATTAGTCAAAATTTTTAATTGAAAAGGCCATGGAAATTAAACACAACTAATAAGGACCTCCTGCACATGGGCACACTCCCATCACACATTCATGTGCATCACGGAGGGATGGAGGCCTCTCCCTAGAAAAGTCCCAGCCCCTCAGGCCCCCTGCCCTCTCTCTCCCTCCAGTCTGAGGGTGGGTGCAGGACAGATGGTTAGCACTCCAACATGAGCACACCCATCATGAGTGTCTTTCACCTTCACTCAAATGGCAAGGCCTTTGAGAACAGAGGCTGTAACTTTCTAAGGTACAAGCCCGTGAAATGGTCAGCACTTGCCTGGGGAGAGAGGATGACGGGGCCAAACGGATGGAGGCAGCACGGGAGAGGGCCTCAGTTATGGTGGAAGCATAGACTAACCACGGTCACAGAACCTTTGCACTTCTTCCCACACCTCCATTCTTGAGTCATAGCAGTCCTGCGTCTTGCTTTGACCAAAAAAATGTGGCAAAGTGGCGCAGTGCTTTTGAACTGTGCTGTTGGAGAAGATTCTTGAGAGTCCCTTGGACTGCAAGGAGACCCAACCAGTTCATCTTAAAGGAGATCAGTCCTAGGTGTTCATTGGAAGGACTGATGTTGAAGCTGAAACGCAAATACTTTGGCCACTTGATGTGAAGAGCTGACTCATTTGAAAAAACCCAGATGCTGGGAAAGATTGAAGGGCATGAGGAGAAGGGGACAACAGAGGATGAGATGGTTGGATGACATCACCAACTCAATGGACATGGGTTTGGGTGGACTCTGGGAGTTGGTGATAGACAGGGAGACCTGGTGTGCTGCGGTTCATGGGGTCACAAGGAATTAGACACGACTGAGTGACTGAACTGGACTGAACTGATGCAGTGTGATTTCTGAGCCCAGATCTCAAGAATCTCTGCAGCTTCTGCTCTCATTCTGTTGCAACCCTGCCATCACATCGACAGATCTGAGTTTCTAGAGAGGCCACAGCATGGAAGGTCAAGACCCTGGCCAACAGATAACTCCACAGGACTTCTAAGTGATCCCATCCTGGATCCAAAGGCGGTGGTACTGGTGGTGGGGATGATGGTGGTAGTGAAGGTCACAGTGGTACAGGGCTGGTGGTGATGGTGGTAGTGAAGGTGTTGGCTGGTAGTCACGGCAGGAATGATGGTGGAGGATGATGGTGGTCACGCTGGTGGTATGACCCCTCTGGACCTCCTAAGTCATCGTAAAAAGACTAAACTTTGTTTCACATAGTTTTTGTATAACTTTTCGTGTCCCAGTTCTTTGAAAATCTGTGATGCCTTTGGAATTACTTATTCCTTTGAGAAACCCATGAAACTTGTGGGTCCTCTCTCCTGGAAGATGTGCATGGGACAGTTTTGCTCAGACTTTGGGGATCTGGTGACCTGGCCCCTGAAGCAGACTCACAGTGAGAAGCCCTGTGGTGTGGCTGCCTGGCCATCCCATACCCCAACCGTCCAGGCCAGCCCTGGCATCCCAGAGTGGCCTTCCCAAACCAGCAGAGGTTAAGTTGCATGACATTCTGGGCCCTTTCAGTTCACAACAGTATGGCTGGTCAGGAGGAGACATAAATATTTTGAGGCATCTTGTAAACTAATTCCATGTAGTTTGCAAGTACTCAGAGGTGGCAGAGGGGAAAAACCACTGCTGCTGGGGAGATTAGATGTTCAAGACCTAGAACTTTCTTCCCCCACCTACCCTCCCTGTGGGCACCAGTCTCTTGACTTCGAGGCTCTCACAACACAGGATCCATTACTCAGATGTGTGAAAGGAGTGCTCAGCAGACATGTAGAAGTAAAGACCCCTCAGGAGCATCACGTGGCTGCGTCGAGTCCACTGGGCACTCACAGTGCCTTTCCACTCACCCACCAGCACAAGTCCCCTGACCTTCCTGCCACCCCATGCCCTGGCCCCACGCGGGCCCCTCACCGGGGCTCACCATTGTTCCGGCTCCCCCCAGGAAGGTGGACAGTGGTCCATGCTGGGCTGTCACAGTGCCCGAGGGTTGTCATGAATACAAGCGCCCCACTGCCCAGCCCCGCCAAGATGGTCCAGACCAGTGAGTGGCTTTGGCTTAAAACCATGAAAGCCGAGGCTCTCCCGCTGACATGGGATCCGAACTGACACTCTGACTCTCAGCATTGCTGCTAATGGCAGGTCTTGTTTCCACGTGTCTCCCTGGAGAGCAGGAGTTAACTCTGTCAGCCCTGAGAGCGAGAAAAGGAAAATGTGAGTCCTCACTCATCTTCTGAACACATTTCTGAGAGCCCCGCCCGCCACCCAGAATGGTCCCACAAGAGGCCCTGAACATGAGAAAGCCACAGAGGGCTTATCCATACGGAACCACTTAAGGCCTCCCTGGGCCTGAGAACGTGTGGGCAGAGGTCATGGGATCCGAACTGACACTCTGACTCTCGCATTGCTGCTAATGGCAGGTCTTGTTTCCACGTGTCTCCCTGGAGAGCAGGAGTTAACTCTGTCAGCCCTGAGAGCGAGAAAAGGAAAATGTGAGTCCTCACTCATCTTCTGAACACATTTCTGAGAGCCCCGCCCGCCACCCAGAATGGTCCCACAAGAGGCCCTGAACATGAGAAAGCCACAGAGGGCTTATCCATACGGAACCACTTAAGGCCTCCCTGGGCCTGAGAACGTGTGGGCAGAGGAGGAAATGGCCAGCAGGGCCCACAGCCAAGCACCGCTCCGTCCCCCACTGCGAGCACACAGGCATCTCCTGGAGTCACTGGTCCCAGTCCTCGGAGTGTCTGCGCTGCCGAGGCCTGGGACTAGGCTGTCCACACCCTTCGTGCTGCTCATCTCCACACCCTTCCCCCCAGATTAGAGCGGCCCTGGCAGCTGGCTTCCTCCTGAAACTCTCAGGGCAGAGAGCCCCCAGCCCCAGAGCCCCCAGAGCCAGGCCCCTCATGGACGCTGCCCGGACCAGGCGGCTATCCCAGTGCACACAGCTGCCCAGGGCCAAGGGCCAACCTGAGTGCCCCCATACCCTTCTGCACCTCAGAATCCTAAGGGAACAGTGGTGCAGGAGCAAGGGGACAGTGTGACCAGAGCTCCTCGGGGGGAGCAACCCCCCCCACCCACTGTCAGCCTGCAAATGGGACCAATGAATGGGGAGCAGACATTGCCTAGCTGCAATTCTAGGATGTCAGGACGGCCCCCTCCCTCGTCCCAGCTCTGACAAGGGGAGGCTCCTTGGGCTCAAGGATCATAGAGGCTGAATAAAGCCACAGCAGGAGGTCCTTCCAAGGGGTGTCTGGTTTCACTGCTGTGGTCTGAGATCTGTCCCACACCTTGCAGACCCCTCCCACCCCCACAGCCAAGGTGGGCTGGATGCAGTGGGCAATCCTGAGGGTCTCAGTCCTGTGAATCTCCACGGAATCGCCAAGCCCTGCAATGCCTGTACTTCTGAGGTTCAGGGATTCAATGATTCAGCAGCCATTCTCTGTGCTGAAGCCGGGCACGGCCCTGCAGGTGGAGGGCTCAGGAGACCACCCTCACCTTCAAAATCACTGCAGATGGTGATTGCAGCCATGAAATTAAAAGACGCTTACTCCTTGGAAGGAAAGTTATGACCAACTTAGACAGCTTATTAAAAAGCAGAGACATTACTTTGAGAACAAAAGTCTGTCTAGTTAAGGCTATGGTTTTTCCAGTAGTCATGTATGAATGTGAGAGTTGGACTGTAAAGAAAGCTGAGCACCGAAGAATTGATGCTTTTGAAGTGTGGTGTTGGAGAAGACTCTTGAGAGTTCCTTGGACTGCAAGGAGATCCAACCAGTCCATCCTAAAGATCAGTCCTAGGTGTTCATTGGAAGGACTGATCTTGAAGCTGAAACTCCAATACTTTGGCCACCTAATGTGAAGAGCTGACACTGGAAAAGACCCTGATGCTGGGAGGGATTGAGGGGAGGAGGAGAAGGGGACGACAGAGGATGAGATGGTTGGATGGCATCACCGACTCAGTGGGCATGGGTTTGGGTGGACTCTTGGAGTTGGTGATGGACAGTGAGGTCTGGCATGCTGTGGTTCATGGGGTCGCAAAGAGTCAGACACGACTCAGCAATTGAACTGAACTGATGCCCTCAAAGCTGCCCTCCGTCTGAGTCACCCAACACACGGTGTTGAGTGATACGCCTAAGAGTGGAAGGTGCTGCCTCCAGAACCCAAAAGGCCTGCCAGGCCCGTGCTTCTGCCTTGGGAGGGGACACAGGAACAGCAACTTGTCCTTCACTTTGGGACCATCTGGGCATGCCCTGGCCATCAGCCCCTACAACTGGCATGAAGGGCAGCTCCCTGTACTTCACAGGGCTCCTCTCCCACCTCCAGGGCACACGTGTCTTAAGGCCCCCTGCCCACTAACCTCCTGGCCCATCCTGACCAGTGTGAGATGACCTCAGTGTGAAGGGCCTGTCCTGTCCTGGGGGGATGTCCAGCATTAGGACAGAGGGGAGAGTTGGCATCGCCCTGAGGCCAAACCATAAATGAGCACTATTGTGCCCCCACATGACTGCAAACTGTTTCTGAGCCTTGTTCGGTGATTGGGATGGAAAAGAACGTGACCACTGACCAACAACCTCACTAACCCATGACGAGGGTGTTGTACCTGGCACAGCCTGGGGCCTGTCTGTTCCTCCCTCCACCTTCTACTAGGCAAGGTTCAGCACTTCCCTCCTGCTCACCATGGGCCAGCACTTTCTCCAGGCCTCTGTGAGTCATCTCAGAATTAAGTCTGTCCTGTGACCTGAAGACTGCTGGGAGATTAAATCCTGCGTTCCAAGACGGTATCTCCGAGTCCAGCTTTCCTGCTTCTTTAATCTTCTGTCCTGGCTTCTGGGTAGTGTACGCATGATAAGTTGCTTCAGTCGTGACCAACTCTATGGACTGTGGCCCACCAGGCTCCACTGTCTAAGGAATTCTCCAGGCAAGAATACTGGAATGGGTTGCCATTTCTTCTCCCGACTCAGGGATCGGCCTGTGTCTCTTGCATCTCCTGCATTAGCAGACGAGTTCTTTCACCACTAGGGTCACCTGGGAAGCCCTTCCAGGTCAAGGACCCACAGATCCAGACCAGGACTACAGTCAGCACCTGCAGGCTCTCTCGCCACTCCTCTGACACTTGGCCTCCTTCCTTCTGACCAGGCCTGCATGTTCCCATTCAGGTTCAGTGTCTCAGCGTCACTCGGCCAGGGCCTGACAGTCACAGACCAGAATGGCCAAGTAGACACCTTCTGCGGCCTGGCCCGCTTCAAGGGTGCTGGTGAGGCACCCTGTCCCTGAGCCAGGGACCTCACCCCCAGTCCCGTCTGCACCCCTCCTCCAGAAGGAGCATTGGTCCTCGGGAGTGGCGACCCCCACCACAGCCCCACCTGGGAGCTCTTCTCACTCTGCTCAGGCAGGGTCATCACAGAGACCCCAGGGCCCAGTCCCAAGAGCAGCTCTGAGGTTCTCACAGGGTAACAGTCTGCCAGTCCCCTCCTTTCCACCCAGAGAGCCTGAGGCCTTTGGGTGGCGACGACCCCAATGCAAGAAACACATTGTGATCCATGGGTCACAGAGCTGCGTGTCCCTGAGCGAGGAACAAGAGTGCAGCCCGCCGGTTCTGAGCAAGGGGGACTTGGGAACGGACGCCTAGCGAGAGGACTCTGCGGCCTCCCAGGGCCATTCCACCAAGGGCCGAGTGAGTGATGAGTAACGTGCCCCAGGCCCGGTAGTAGACACTCCAGGTCGCCAGGAAATGAGGGAGTGTGCAGCAAGCAGGGAGGTGGGCAGGTGTCCAGCTGGAGCAGCATCCAAGAACAGGGAGGGGTCCTGACTTAGCAGGGACCACAGAAGGGCCACTCTTCCGCACCCCTGCCCCTGGGGTCCCTTCCCGCCCCCCACCCGCACCCCTGTCCCCTTGGGTCGCCTCCCGGCCCCGCCCTGCGTCCATCCACGTGGCCACAGCGCCGCCCGGTGGCCGCCGTCGGGCCGCGAGGGGCGGGGGCGCGGAGCGGTGGCGCGGGGCGCCGGGCGGGTGACGGGACAGGGCGGGGCGGAGCGGGGGCGGAGTCTGGCGGCGGCCCTTCCCGCCGCCCCTCCCTCTGCCCACTCGGCGCCGTCTTGCGCGGTCAGGACCCGGAGCCTCTTCGCTCCGGACGAGTCCGACGAGGGCGTCCGAAGCACGGTCAGGTAAGGCCACTGGCAGCGCAGTGCCGCGCGGCGCGGGGAAGCGGGGAGTTGGGTCTTGCCCGGTGGGGTCCGCTCCCGCCGCGGTGCTCCCACTTGGACCGCCGGCCTCTCCTGGAACCCTCAGGTCCGCTCCTGGGGTGCCTCGCGCGGGACCCGTCCGGCTGCCCCCTTCTCTCCTGAGTAGAGCCGGGTCCCCGTTCGGGGCGCCTTGCGGGGCTCCTGGCGCCTGCCATCCACGCCCGGTCCCCCATCTGCAGCCAGACCCCTGGCCGTTCCTGGGAAGTTAGGTCCTGTGTCTCGTGCCTGGGGACATTTCCAGAGTTTGAGGAACCGAACTCACTCCCATGGGATGACCCGCCCCCCCAACATGAAACTGGGCACGAAGTGTCCAAGGCTGCTGGCCCCCCCTCCTCGGCTCAGCTGAAGGGGAGCAGTTGTCCCTCCTCCCCAGAAAGATTCGTCCCTAGAATGAGCTCCGAGGGGCCAGCTTCCCCGCAGTGGGCCTCAGGGGAGAAGGGGTCCCTGACATTCCGATGGAGAGCAGGGGAAGGGGGTCACAGTCACACCCCACCTACGCAGGAGCCAGCAGGAGCCCAGTCTGCCCCAATCCTCTGAGGCTGGAGGTGTCCACTGAGCATCTGTGCACCGCCCCCCTCCGCCTCCAAGAGTCTGCTGAGGGAGACTGGAGGGAGCCGTGGTGTGAACGGGTGCTGAGTATGCTGGGCGGCTCCCGTATGGGCCGGCCCCACACCCGCCCCGGATCCTCGGGATCCTCCCCAGCAGAACCGGGGACAGGGCCCAGGACCCACTGGGGTGGTCGGGGGAGGTCTGCCCCTGGGAATACGTGCTGATACCAGTGAGGATGACCGAAAACAGCAGGATACCACCCCTGTGTGCCTGCCATCCTGCCCAGGGCCCCCAAACATCCTCCCCTGCACCTAGGGAGGAAGCTGACAGCTCCCACATCCCTAGGCCACTCAGCTGTCCCCAAGAAAGGCTCTTCACTTGCAGATTGACACCTAAAAAGGAGGCTTGAGGTCCACACATTTCCCTGGGTTTAGTTTCTAGTAAAGGAGCTCTGGCCTGGAGGCCTCTGTCTGCCTCACCAGGGCCAGGAGGCCTGATGGGAATTTGGGGCTCCCAGGAAGGAGGAAAATGGTCTGCCTCCTCCTGTCGCTTGGTGGCAGGAGGTGGGGTGGGGAGAGAGCCTGGGCCCCTGGGGCATAGGTGACTGGAGGGGCTAGACGCATGGGGCAGAAATGTGTCCATTCGGCCAGATGTGGGTCTCAATGGACCTCTGAAATACTCTGGCCACTGCAAAGCTGCCCCCCTGGGCTGATGAAAGTGACCTAGGGGCAGGGCTGTGAAGACCACTGCAGGATGGGGGCAGTTGTTGGGCCCGTCCAAGGTGGAGGCCACAGGCAAGGCAACATATAGGAGACCAGGCTCTAGCCGCTGGTCACCTGGTCGGGCAGGGCACATCCACAGCCAGTGGACTCTGCATCGCCAGCCAGCACGGGTGGCTCTGTGGTGCAGTGGACCTGCCTGAGGTCCCTCGGGTCAGTCGAGCTCCCTGGAATGGGCCAGAGCCTGGGAGAAGGAGCAAGACCCAGGGGTCTTCCCAAGCCTCAGCAGAGGTGTGGGCCAAGCCTGCCCTCCTCTCCTCTGTAGGACAGGGTCTCCAGGTACAGAGTGGAGGGAGACCGAGTTTGCTGCCATGAATGCTTTATGATACCTGGAAAACTTGGCTCTCATGATTATTTTAAGAAAAACCCAAATAGTTTGATTCTCTTATTTTAAACCCCACCCCCACATTCCACTGGATTGGTCCCTCCTGTGACTCCTTTCAAACATTTGTGCAGAGCCAGGGGACCCTGGTATGGGGTACATCTGCAGAGAATCAGTCTCATGGGATTCTGCTCACTGAACAGGACCTGAAGGCCAGCCCCTACCCTGAGTAATCGTTGGGGTTAGGCCAGATCACAAAGCAACAGTGCAGTTAATGCAAATGGAGTTGTTTTCTTAATTTACCTTTTGTGTTGTTCATTGTTGGTGTATAGAAATGCAAATTATTTTTGTGTGTTGACTTTGTGTCCTGCTACTTAGATTAATTAATTCATCTATGTAACAGTTTCTTTCTGTGGATTCTTCAGGATTTGTACATGGAAGATCATATCATCTGTGAACAGAGATAATTTTACGTCCATCTTTTATTTCTCTTTCTTGCGTAATACCATGTTGAACAGAAGTGGTAAAAATGGGCATCTTGTTTTGTTTCTGACCTTAAAAAAATTCTAGTTTCTCACGATTGAGTTTGATATTTGCTGTGGGATTTTCATAAATGGCTTTTATTATGCTGAGATAGTTTCCATCTAGTCCTACTTTGTTGAGCTTTTGAATCATGAAAGGATATTTAATTTGATCAAAAGATTTTTCTGCATCAGTTGAGATGCTCGTGTGGGTTTTTCCTTCATTCTGTTAATTTGGTGTGTTACATTAATTGATTTTCATATGTTGAACCATCTTTGCATTCCGGGAATAAATCCCACTTGATCATGATGTCTAACCATTTTTCTATCCTGTTGAATTCTGTTTCCTAATATTTTGTTGAGGATCTTAGGCTGTAGTTTTCTCTTCTTATAGTATCTGTCTGGCTTTGCTATCAGGGGTAGTATTGTTCAGTTGCTAAGTTGTGTCCACCTCTTTGTGACCCCTTGGACTGCAGCACATCAGGCTTCCTTGTCCTTCACTGTCTCCCAGAGTTTGCTCAAATTCATATTTTATGAGTCAATGATGCCATCTGTAATGCTGACTTCATAGAATGAGTTTGGAGGTATTCCCTCTTCTTCAATTTTTTTGGCTAAGTTTGAGAACTATTGATATTAGTTCCACTTTAAATGATTCATCAGTTCAGTTCAGTCACTCAGTTGTGTCCAACTCTTTGCGACCCCATGAATTGCAGCACGCCAGGCCTCCCTGTCCATCACCAACTCCCAGAGTTTACCCAAACTCATGTTCAAGTCAGTGATGCCATCCAGCCATCTCATCCTCTGTCGTCCCCTTTTCCTCCTGCCCCCAACCCCTCCCAGCATCAGAGTCTTTTCCAATGAGTCAACTCTTCTCATGAGGTGGCCAAAGTATTGGAGTTTCAGCTTTAGCATCAGTCCTTCCAATGAACACCCAGGACTGATCTCCTTTAGAATAGACTAGCTGAATCTCCTTGCAGTCCAAAGGACTCTCAGAGTCTTCTTTAACAGCACAGTTCTAAAGCATCAATTCTTCGGCGCTCAGCTTATTTCACAGTCCAACTCTCACATCCATACATGACCACAGGAAAAACCATAGCCTTGACTAGATGGACCTTTGTTGGCAAAGTAATGTCTCTGCTTTTTAATATGCTATCTAGGTTGGTCATAACTTTCCTTCCAAGGAGTAAGCGTCTTTTAATTTCATGGCTGCAATAAAGCCATCAGATCCAGGGCTTTTCTTTGTCAGATTTTCAATTACTGATTCAAACTCCTTACTAATAATACTCAGGTTTTTCTTTATGATTTTCTCTTTATAGGTTTTGTGTTTATAGGAATTTGTCCATTTCATCTAGGTTATCTAATTTGTTGATGTGCAACTGATTATAGAACTCTCTTATAATTCCTCTTATTTCTGTAGAATAAGTAGTAATTTCCCACTTTCATTTATGATTTTAGTGATCTGAGTATTCTCTCTTTTTTTATTAGTCCATCTAGCTAAAGGTTTGTCAGTGTTGTTGAACTTTTTGAAGAATCAACTTTTGGTTTCATTGATTTTTTTCTTTTGTTTGTCTATTATCCATTTCATTTATCTCTGCTCTAATGTTTATTATTTCACTTCTTCTGCTAGATGTATGTTTAGTTTGTTTTTTTTTCCTAGTTCCTTAAATTGTAAATTTAGGTTATTGATTTGAAATCTTTCTTGTTTTATGTAAACACTTACAGCTGTAAATTCTCTCCTTCATACTGCTTTTACTGTGTTTCATGTATTTAGTATGTCTTGTTTTCATTTTTATCTGTCTGTGAGTATTTTCTAATTTCCCTAGTGCTTATTCTTTTATCTTTTGGTTGCTTAAGAGTGAGTTGTTTAATCCCACAATTCTGTGAATTTTCTAGTTTTCCTTCTGTTATTGACTTCTAAAGTCATCCCATTGTAATCAGAGAAGATGCTTTTCATGTACTTTCTTTTTAAATCTCTTGAGGCTTCCATTGTTGTTACACTTTTCCCTATCATTGCAAGCCTTACCCTCTCTGGTTGAGTTGACTTCCAGGGGAGTTAAAAGACTGCCACCTCCCCCACCCTTTTATTTTTCTCTTTTTCTCATTTTGGAAGTCAGACATTGAAGACTATAACATTGGAAAGCAATGGCATATACAGGGGAAATTAGGCAGGCACTGCACACATCTAGGGGAAAGTACAGGCTCAGGAAGGATGTAAGAAGACCTTGCCTTCACTCCTCAGGGCTTCCCAAGCCCCAGGTGGTCAAGGACCTGCCTGCCAATGCAGGAGACATAAGAGATGCAGGTTTGATCCCTGAGTCAAGAAGATCCTCTGGAGAAGGAAATGTCAACCCACTCCAGTATTCTTGCCTGGAGAATTCCATGGGCAGAGTAGCCTGGCGAGCTACAATCCATGGGGTCACAGTCAGACACAACTGAAGTGATTTAGCATGTACACACACACTTTTACTGTTCAGGCTGATCCTTGGCACAGAGACAGCCTACAACATAAATAAAACAAAAACAATCACAAATAGCAAACCCTAGGGAAGGAGAAGAATCTGATTTCCAGAGTTACCATATTAGATTCAAATGTCTAGTTTTTAACAAGAAAAAAAAAGCAAGTAAATGAACAGGAAAATATGGCCCATTCAATGGGAAAAATGTAAACCAACCAAACCCATCCCTGAGAAAGACATGATGGTGGATCTACTAGACAAAGACTTTAACACGACTATCTTAAAGATGCTCAAGAAGCTAAAGGAAGATGTGAAGAAAGTAAAAAATAATGTATTAATAAAATAGAAATATCAATAAATAGAAAACCTGATAGAATCAAAAAAGATTTAATAGAGTAGAAGAGCACAATGATTTTATTTATTCAGTTCAGTTCAGTTGCTCAGTCGTGTCCGACTCTTCGCGTCCCCATGAATTGCAGCACACCAGGCCTCCCTGTACATCACCATCTCCTGGAGTTCACTCAGACCCATGTTCATCGAGTCCGTGATGCCATCCAGCCATCTCATCCTCTGTCATCCCCTTCTCCTTTTGCCCCGATCCTTCCCAGCATCAGAGTCTTT
>SJYC01097896.1:0-21858 GCA_006408675.1 Madoqua kirkii
TTCATTCTTTCTGGAGTTAATTCTCCACTGATCTCCAGTAGCATATTGGGCACCTAATAACCTGGGAAGCTCCTCTTTTGGTATCCTATCATTTTGCCTTTTTATACTGTTCATGGGGTTCTCTAGAGGGCTTCAAATGCCAATTTGAGCAAAGAAAGGATCAGTGACGTCGAAGATAAAACAATGGAAATTATGAGTCTGAGGAGCATAAAGAAAAAAAAGATTAAGGATAAGTGAACAGAACCTAAAGGACCTGCATACAGTTTTGGGAGTCACAGAAGGAGAACAGAGAAAAAAGGGCAGATGAAACATGTGAAGAAACTTCACAAACTTGATGAATGACATGAATATAAACATCTAAGACAAATAAGATGAACTTAAGGAGGCTCACATGTTACATTATAATCAAACTGTCAAAAGACAAAAACAAAGAGAAAAATATTATATCAGCAAGAAAGAAGTGGCTCATCAGATCCAAAGGAACTTCAATAACATTACCAGAAGATATCTCATCAGAAATTCTGGAAACCAGAGGCAGTGGGTTAATATATTCAAAATGCTAAAAGAAAAAACTCTGTCACCCCAAAATTCTATGTCCAGCAAGACTGTCCCCACAAATTGAGGGCAAACTTTAAAAACTCCCAGATAAACAAAAGCTGAAGGAGTTCATTACTATATCTGCCCTATAAGAAATGCTCAAGAGAGTCCTACAAGTGAAATGAAAGGACAATAGACAGTAACCTGAAGCCATATGAAGATATAAAGATCTCAGTAAAGGTAAATACATGAGCAATTTTATAAAGCTGTTATTATAACAATAATTATTATAACAATGGCATATAACTCACTTATTTTCTACATGATTTGAGAGACTAATATATATGTTTAAAAAAAACACAATAATTAATCTAATGTATACCCAGGAGTGGAATTGCTGAGTCGTGTGGTAGCTCTATCTTTAGTTTTTCTGAGAAGCCTCCATACTGTTTTCCACAGTGGATGCACCAGCTGATTACACAGTGAATCCACCAATTCCCTTCAAAAGTGCATGAGGGTTTCCTTTTCTTCACATCCTCATCAACAGTTGTTATTTGTATTCTCTCTGATGATAACCATTCAGACACATGTGAGGTGATATCTTATTTGATTTTGATTAGCAGCTCCCTGATGATTAGCAGTATTGAGAATCTTTTCCTGTACCTGTTGGCCATCTGCCTTTCCTCTTTGAAAAAATATCTATTCAGTTTTCCTGCCCATTTTTTAATTGGGTTGTTTGTGTTTTTGATGTTGAGTTGTATGAGCTGTTTATATATGTTGGATAGTAACCCCTTATTTGGAAAAGGAAATGGCAACCCACTCCAGTATTCTTGCCTGGGAAATCCCATGGACAGAGGATCCTGGCAGGCTACAGTTCATGGGGTCGCAAAGAGTTGGACACAACTGAGTAACTAACATACACACACAACTCATTATTGGTCGTATCATTTGCAAATATCTTTTTCATTCAGCAGGTTGTCTTTTCATTTTGTCAATGGTTTCCTCTGCTATGCAAAAGCTTTTACATATAATTAGATTTCATTTGTTTAATTCTTGTTTTATTTCCTTTGTTTTTGGAGACAGAGGGAAAAAAAATAGTGCTGTGATTTATGTCAGTGTTTTGCCCTTGTTTCCTTTGGGAGTTTTATGGTATCCAGTCTACATTTAGATCTTAAATCCATTTTGAGTTTATTTTTGTATATAGTGTTACAGAATGTTCTGATTTCCTCCTTTACATTTAGCTGTCCAGTTTTCCAAGCACCAATTATTGAAGAGACTGTCTTTTCTTCATTGTATATTCTTGCCTCCTTTGTCATAGATTAATGAGCATAAGTGCATGGGTTTATGCACTGGGCTCTCTGTTCTTTCCTGTTGATCTATGTGTCTGTTTTTGTGCCAGTACTATATTGTTTTAATTATTGTAGCTTTGTGGTATAGTCTGGAATTGGGTACATGATTCCTCCAGCTCTGTTCTTCTTGAAACTAGTATTATTGTAACTTTAGTTTGTAACTCCTCATTTTGTTTTCTACATAATTTAAGGGACCAATGCATTAAAAATAATATTTGCTTGTGTTTTTGGAGCATTTTTTTGTGTGTATGTTGTTGAACTTAAACTGGCTTCCCAGGTGGCACAGTGGTAAAGACTCTGCCTGATAATGCAGGAGACACAGGAGACACAGGTTCCATCCCTAGGTGGGAAAGATCCCCTGGAATAGGAAATGGCAACCCACTCCAATATTCTTGCCTGGAAAATTCCATGGATGGAGCAACCTGGAGGGCTACCAGTCTATGGGGTAGCAAAGAGTCAGACATGACTAGGCAGGCAGCACAAAGTTAAACTGGCATAATTTCCAATTATATTGTTATAATTTTATAATGTTAAGTTAATCCCATGGTAACCATAAAGAAAGTACCTAAAAACACAAGAAGAAATGAGGAAGGGATGTAAATGTTTTACTACAAAAATCAGCTACACAGAAAGGAAGACAGTAATGCAGAAAATGAGTAACAAAAAACTATAAGGTACATAGAAAACAAATAGCAAAACTACAGAAGTAATTCTCTCCTTATCAATAGTTATTTGAATTGTAAATGGATTATACTGTCCAAGCGAAAGACAGATACTGGATGAATGGACTTTAAAAAACACCATCCATAGTAATGATGACCCTGTATGCAAGACAGCAAAAGAGACACAGATGTATAGAACGGACTTTTGGACTCTGAGGGAGAGGGAGAGGGTGGGATGATTTGGGAAAGTGACATTGAAACATGTATACTATCATGTAAGAAACGAAGCGCCAGTCTATGTTTGATACAGGATACAGGATGCTTGGGGCTGGTGCACGGGGATGATCCAGAGAGATGATATGGGGTGGGAGGTGAGAGGGGGGAGGGGGGTTCAGGATTGGGAGCTCGTATACACCCGTGGCAGATTCATGTCAATGTATGACAAAACCAATACAGTATTGTAAAGTAAAATAAAAATTTTAAAAAAATAAATAAATAAAAACACCATCCAGCTAAATACTGTCTACAAAAGATTCACTTTAGATCCAAAGATACAAATGGGTTGAAAGTGAAAAGATGGACGGTGCTATTCCATGCAAATAGGAACCAGAAGAGAGCAGGGGCAAACATACCAACACCAGGTAAAGTGAACTTTAAATCAAAAAGAGTTATAAGAGACAAAGAAGGATATTATATATTAATAAAAAGTTTAAAACAACAGAAAACAACATATTCTGATTGTAAATATATACACAAAAACAGGCTATCAAAATGTTTAAGCCTTAAAAATGTTAAATCCTGATCAAGCTTTAGGAAGATGGTTGCCTGGTTCTTGGTGTGTTTCCACTCTGCCATGTTGCTTTGTTGTAATAAAGGTGATATGTGAGAGCCCAGTTATCACGACTGTGAACTCAAAACCATGCTGCCTGGATCTGGAGCTCAGCTACTAGATGAGCACCTCGGACAAGTTACCTATCTTGGTCTCAGTTTCCTCATCTATGAAATGGAGGTTATATTAGCACTAATATCCAAGGGCTGTTGTGAAGGTTAAAAATCTGCAGTGTACCATCTGGTGCAGAGTAATCACGGGCATCTCATGCCTCTTCATCTTTTCTGTTTTCTTCAAAGACTTTTCAGTCCATGCTCTACACACAGGTGTTTTCTCCTCCTGGATTTTATTTGGGTGCCCTGCATGAGGTAAGATTACTTTTAGTCATATTGTGAGCCCTTTTCCCAGCCTTCTTTCACTGCTCTGAAAACAGCCATCTCATCTTTTCAGTTCTCACATGGTTTTACGACACTTGCTGTGTGGTCTGCTGGCCGTTTCCAGCTCCAAAACAATAAATACTTCTTTACTGTGACTGTATTCCATTATTGCTCTTGATAGCATAAATTTTATCAACTTTCATTTTTTATTTTTCTCACCTACTCTTATTTATTCCTTCAGATGAACCTAGGGCTTATTTTGTTAACAAATAATGGCAAAAAAGAAAATTTCTTGGAAATTTTAGTCAAAATTATATTCAATTATAGATTTGGTTAGAAATAACTGATATTCTTAAGTATTGTGTCTCTCATCTAAAAACAAGGTTTTTCTCCCCAACTGTGTTCTTTGGAAATTTTTTGAGTTTTTTCTATAAGTCATGCACATCCTTAAGTTCTTGTTAAGTTTCTTCCTTGGATTTATTTTGGTTTTCTTGCTAGTGTAAATAGTATTTTTTCCATTACCTTTTCTAGTTGGTCGTTCCTGATAGAAGAAAACCTGTAGATTTTTGTGTATTCTAACTGCCTCATTGAAACCACTTTCTCTCTCCCCTAAACTTTGTTCTGTTTATCTTATTGAGTTTTCTAGGTAGATAGTACCATCTTTAATAAGGAGTTCCCATCTCATCCTTTACAAAATTTATACTTGTTTCTTTTTACTGTCTTATTGCATTAGTAATAGAGTGAGATCAACACGCTTTGTCTTTTTTAATTTTTGTACTCTCATGGTCATTCTTCAAGTGCAGGAGTTTTAAATCCAGAGTCAGTTCCATAGATGGGTCCACTGAAGTAATAAGGAATATGATTTCTGTATATGAGTAATCCATGTATTTGTGTCAGGTAAAATTGTCCACATTCTTAAAGGAGTCTGTGACCCATGAAGACAAAAATATCTATTTCAGTTTTGTGTAAAATTTGATTGTTGTTCAGTTGCTAACTTGGGTCTGACTCTTTGTGACCCACTGGAAGGTAGCACACCAGGCTTCCCTGCCCTTCACTGTCTCTTGAAGTTTGCTCAAACTCATGTCCATTGAGTCAGTGATGCCATCCAACCATCTCATCCTCTGTTGTCTCCTTTTCCTCCTGCCTTCAGTCTTTCCCAGCATCAGGGTCTTTTCCAGTGAGTCATCTCTCTGTATCAGGTGGCCAAAGTATTGGAGCTTCAGCATCAGTCCTTCCAATGAATATTCAGGGTTGATTTCCGTTAGAATTGACTGGTTTGATCTCCTTGCAGTCCCAGGGACTGTCAAGAATCTTCTCTAGCACCACAATTCAAAAGCATCAATTCTTTGGCATTCAGCCTTCTTTATGGTCCAACTCTGTACATGACTACTAGAGAAACCATATCTTTGACTAGATGGACCTTTGTCAGCAAAGTGATGTCTCTCCTTTTTAATACACTGTTTAGGTTTGTCATAACTTTTCTTGATTTGAAATTTATATCCTTTATGGTGTTAATCCAACTCCTAAATCTCTTATGGGGTTTTGCCTTGTCTGATTTTTTTTAATCATAAATGGATGCTTGGTGGCTTTAATAGAGCTGTTACATACATACCTTATTTTAATGTACTTCACATTATTGCACCTTGCAGATATTTTGGTTTTTACAAATCAGCAGCTTGTGGTAACCCTGCATTGAGCAAGTTTATCAGAGCCATTTCTTCAGTTCTATTTGCTCACTTTGTGTCTCTGTCACATTTGGGGAGTTCTTGAAATATTTCAGACTTTTTCGTTATTACCTTGTTATGGTAGTACATGACTACTAGAGAAACCATATCTTTGACTAGATGGACCTTTGTCAGCAAAGTGATGTCTCTCCTTTTTAATACACTGTTTAGGTTTGTCATAACTTTTCTTGATTTGAAATTTATATCCTTTATGGTGTTAATCCAACTCCTAAATCTCTTATGGGGTTTTGCCTTGTCTGATTTTTTTTAATCATAAATGGATGCTTGGTGGCTTTAATAGAGCTGTTACATACATACCTTATTTTAATGTACTTCACATTATTGCACCTTGCAGATATTTTGGTTTTTACAAATCAGCAGCTTGTGGTAACCCTGCATTGAGCAAGTTTATCAGAGCCATTTCTTCAGTTCTATTTGCTCACTTTGTGTCTCTGTCACATTTGGGGAGTTCTTGAAATATTTCAGACTTTTTCGTTATTACCTTGTTATGGTTATCAGTGATCAGCACTAATACAACTCTCTGAAGGCTCAGAGGATGATTAGCATTTTTATTGATAAAAAATTAAGCTATGTATACTATTTTTAAGACATACACCATTTCACACAATAGACTACATTATAGTGTGAACATAACTTTTCTGTGCACTAGAAAACCAAAAAACTCCCTAAACTCCCTTTATTATATTTGCTCTATTATGGTGGTCTGGAACAAAATCCACAATACCTCTCTATTGTTTGCAGAAACTTCTTGCAGAATATTTTTAGGAATGGTGTGTAGGTGGCATAGATCTGAGCCCAGTTACATCTGAGGTGCTTATCTGTTTTTTACTCTTTATTTGTTTTTAATTGAAGTATAGTTGATTCACAACATTGTGTTAATTTCTGCTGTACAGCAAAGTGATTCAGATATACATGTATATGCTTTCCTTTTATGTTCTTTTCCATTGTGATTTATCTGAGGATATCGAATATACTTCCTTATGCTATATAGCAGGGCCTTGCGTTTTTATCCTTTCTAAATGTTAGTTTGCACGTACTCACCCCAAACTCCCTGTCTATCCTCTCCCCCTTGGCAACCACATGTCTGCTCCCTATGTCTGTGAGACTGTTTCTGTTTGGTAAATAAGTTCATTTATGCCATATTTTAGATTTCATATCATATCACTTATGTCATATGGTATTTATCTTTCTCTGTCTGACTTACTTCACTTAGTTTGATTATCTCTAGTTACATTCATTTGCTGCAAATGACGTTATTTTGTTCTTTTTTTGGCTGAGAAGCATTCCATTGTGTGTATTAAATATGCACCACCTCTTCTTTATCCACTCCTCCTTCAGTGGACATGTAGCTTGTTTCCATGTCCTGGCTGTTTATTGTAAGTAGTGCCGCTATGGACATATGGATGCATGCATCTTTTTTAATTAGAGTTTTGTCTGGATATACGTCCAGAATTGGGATTGCTGGATCACATGGGAATTCTACTTTTAGTTTTCTGAGATGTTTATTCTTGTATATGAAAGATAAGGTAGCTGGGTAGACATCCTTGGGTCATTTTATTTTCCTGTCAGAATTCTGAATTATTGTCTCATCTTCAGTCCACAGTGTTGTAGAAGAAGAGTTTGATGTCTCTATTAGTGATTTATTGCTGTATAATAAAGTACTCAAAAACAGTGATTTAAAACAATGTGCTGAGTCACTTCAGTCATGTCTGGCTCTTTGTAACCCTATGGACTGTAGCCCGCCAGGCTCCTCTGTCCATGGGCTTCTCCAGGCAAGAACACTATGTCTCATCTTCAGTCCACAGTGTTGTAGAAGAAGAGTTTGATGTCTCTATTAGTGATTTATTGCTGTATAATAAAGTACTCAAAAACAGTGATTTAAAACAATGTGCTGAGTCACTTCAGTCATGTCTGGCTCTTTGTAACCCTATGGACTGTAGCCCGCCAGGCTCCTCTGTCCATGGGCTTCTCCAGGCAAGAACACTGGAGTGAGCTGCCATGCTCTCCTCCAGGGGAATCTTTCTGACCCGGGAATCTAACGTACATCTCTTACGTCTCCTGCTTTGGCGGGTAGGTTCTTTACCGCTAGCGCCACCTGAGCACTTACTATCTCGTAATTTATTCAGGTTAGGAATTCAAGGGAGGCTTTGCTGAGTGCTTCCAGCTCAGGGTGCCTTGCAAGGTGCAGGCAGGATATTGGCTCTGCCACGGTCATCTGAAGTCTTGGCTGGGGTGGAGGCTCTGCCTCCAAGATGGCTCATTCACCGCTGTCAGCTGGAGGCCTCATCACCTCCCCTCGTGAGCTGCTGCAGAGGCTGTTGGCATGTCTTCGTGTCACAACAGACGGCCTCCTCCTTAGCCAGCAGTTCAAGAGAGGACCAGGCAGAAGCCACCGTGCCTGTTATGTCCCACATGTGGAGGTCACACAGCACACTCCAAGTTATCCTGTCGGTCACAGCGGTCAGTGATAAATTTGGGGCTGAGAGGACTCCAAGGGGGGTACCTTGGAGATTGCCTCCCATAGGCCAAAGTGATTTTTCCCTTTGGGTATTTCTGTATTTTGTTGTTGCTTTTGTGTTTTTCCACTGGGTAGATACTTTCAGAAGTTTTCATTACATTTGAGAATAATATTTTCCACCAGTACACTTTATTATGTGGGCCTCTTTTTAATTATGTGTGTTAATGCATGGTGTGTGTGGCGTATGATGTGTGAGTGTGTAGTGTGTTTGGTATATGTGGTGTGGAGTGTGTTGTGATATGTATAATGTGTGTGTGGTGTGTGTATGATGTGTGTGTGAGATGTCCATGTATGTGGTGTGTGTGGTGTGGAGTATGTATGTGAGGTGTATAATGTGTGTGTGGTATGTGTATAATGTGTGTATGTGAGATGTCTGTGTGGTATGTGTGTGATGTGTATAATGTGTGTGTGATATGTTTATGATGTATGCGATGTGTGTGTGTGTGTGAGATGTCTGTGTGTGTGGTGTGGAGTGGAGTGTGTGTGTGTGATATGTATGGTGTGTGTATAATGTGTGTATGGTGTGTGTATGATGTGTGTGGTATGATGTATGTGTGTGATGCATGTGGGGGTATGGAGTGTGTGTGTGGTATGTATACTGTGTGTGTGGTGTGTGGATGATGTGTGGTGTATGATGTGTGTGTTTGTGGAATGTGTGGTGTGGAGTGTATGTGTGATATGTATAATGTGTGTGTGGTGTGTGTATGATGTGTGTGTATGAGATGTCCATGTCTGTGGTGTGGAGTATGTGTATGAGGTGTATAATGTGTGTGTGATATGTTTATGATGTATGCGATGTGTGTGTGTGTGTGTGAGAGATGTCTGTGTATGTGATGTGGAGTGCTTGTGTGATGTGTATTTGTGTGTGATATGTGTATGATGTGTGTGATGTGTGTGTGTGAGATGTCTGTGGTGTGTGTGTGTGTGGTGTGTATAATGTGTGTGTGGTATATGTATGATATGTGTGTGATGTCTCTGGTGTGTGTGTGTGTGTGTGTGTGATATGTATAATGTATGTGTGGTGTGTGGTATGATGTGTGTATGTAATGTCTGTGTGTGTGGTCTGTATGGTATGGAGTTTGTGTGTGTGATGTGTATAATGTGTGTGTGATATGTATATAATGTGTGTGTGAGATGTCTGTGTGTGGTGTGTGTGTTTGCGTGGTATGTATAATCTGTGTGTGGGATGTGTGGGATGTGTGTGTGATGTCTGTGTGTGTGTGGTGTCTGTGTGAAACGTATGATATATGTGTGCCATGTGGTGTGTATAATGTGTGTGGTATGTGGTATGATGTGTGTATGATGTGTGAGTGTATGATGTGTATGTGATGTCTGTGTGTGTGGTATGGAGTGTGTATGTGTGATATGTATGGTGTGTGTATAATGTGTGTGTGGTATGTGTATGAGGTGTGTGTGGTGTTTGTGTGATGTGTATAGTGTATGTGTGAGTGTGTGATGTGTATAATGTGTGTGGTGTGTGGTATGATGTGTATATGTAATGTCTGTGTGTGTGGTGTGTGTGGTATGGAGTGTGTGTGTGATATGTGAGCTGTGTGGTGTGTGTGAGTGATGTGTATAATCTGTGTGTGGGATGTGTGTGATGTGTGTGTGATGTCTGTGTGATATGTATAATATATGTGTGCCATGTGGTGTGTATAATGTGTGTATGTGTATGAGGTGTGTGTGGTGTTTGTGTGATGTGTATAATGTATGTGTGGTGTGTGTATGTGTGAGTGTGTGATGTGTATAATGTGTGTGGTGTGTGCTATGATGTGCATATGATGTGTGGTGTGTGTATGATGTGTGAGCGTATGAAGTGTGTGTGTGTGATATCTGTGTATGTGGTATGTGTGGTGTGGAGTGTGTGTGTGATGTGTATAATGTATATGTGATATGTATATGATGGGTGTGTGAGCTGTCCTGTGGTGTGTGTGTGTGTGTGTGTGTGTGTGTGTGTGTGTGGCATGTATAATCTGTGTGTGGGATGTGTGTGATGTCTATGTGATGTCTGTGTGCTATGTATATGTGTGCCATGTGGTGTGTATAATGTGTGTGGTATGTGGTATGAAGTGTGTATGATGTGTGAGTGTATGATGTGTATGTGATGTCTGTGTGTTTGGTGTGAAGTGTGTGTGTGTGTGTGATATGTATGTTGTGTGTGGTATGTGTATGAGGCGTGTGTGGTGTTTGTGTGATGTGTATAATGTATGTGTGGTGTATGTATGTGTGAGTGTGTGATGTGTATAATGTGTGTGGTGTGTGTATGATGTGTGGTGTGGGACGCCTGTGCACATGGAGAACACTGCTGATCTGGGTGAGTCTCCCGTTGGTCCCCTCCTTCACTTATAGCACACAAGACATGGTGGGCCTCCTGGGCCCCTCTCTGGAGTCTCTCCTCCATGGGCCTCAGGATGAGGGGTAGTGGAAGACAAAGCTTTGCCTACATCCCACACTCAGCCCTCACCGGCCCCCTAAGGTCCAACGATAGCCATCACCAGTGGTTGGAGGCTTCGGGGTTCTTCAGAACCCCTGGCCTGTGCCTCACCCCACCTTCTCAGTCAACACAATCGAGTGTTGCTCCCTGTCCTCTGTAAACTAGATTCCTCTGGGCAGGGAGTTCCCTTCCTCTGGACACTTCTCTCTGTCTGGGCACATCCATCACCTCCTGCAGGAAACCCTCCTGGATTTCCTGATGCTCCCATGGAGCTTGCCTTAATCTCTACACACAGGCTGTGCAGGGCAGGGAGGAACCGTGAAGGTCCCACTCAATGGAGCCCAAGGCCTGCAGTCTCTGCTCCCACTCAGTGTTTGTGGTCCCCACCCAGGCAAGGGAACAAGGCGCACCCTGAGCTGAGGTGCTTCCTGACCTCCGTGTGTGCCCCCAGCATCATCTGGGGAGGGGGGCTGGGGGCCGGTCACGTGAGGCTGGGCCACGGTCTGCAGTGCCACTCTTCCCTTTTGCAGGATGTCGAGGCGCAAGGGTGCTGCCAAGATGCTCTGCAGCCCCTGCTCTGCCCTCCTACTCTGGGGGCTCCTGGGGGCCGTCCATGCTCAGCAGCAGGAGGTCATCAGCCCCGGCTCCTCGGACAGGAATAGCTGCCCAGGTACTACTGGTGTGGGTGTGGTGGGGTGGGGCCGAGTGGAGAGTGGGGCCTAGGGTGGAGGGGCGGGGCCGGACCGAGGGCGGGGCTGGCTGCGGGGAGACCTAGCAGGCAGACCTCAGGACCACCGGCTCCGGCCCCGAGGTGATGCCAGTGCATCCCCAGAGAAGGCCGACTGCCCGATCCACGTGTACTTCGTGCTGGACACATCGGAGAGCATCACCATGCAGTCCCCCACTGACAGCCTGCTCTACCACATGCAGCAGTTTGTGCTGCAGTTCATCAGCCAACTGCAGGATGAGCTCTACCTGGACCAGGTGGCCCTGAGCTGGCGCTACGGCGGCCTGCACTTCTCCGATCTGGTAGAGGTGTTCAGCCCGCCAGGCAGCGACCGGGCCTCCTTCACCAAGAGCCTGCAGAGCATCAGCTCCTTCCGTCGGGGCACCTTCACCGACTGCATGCTGGCCAACATGACCCAGGAGGTCCGGCGGCATGTGGGCAAAGGTGTGGTCAACTTCGCGGTGGTCATCACCGACGGTCACGTGACCGGCAGCCCGTGCGGGGGCATCAAGCTGCAGGCAGAGCGGGCCCGCGAGGAGGGCATCCGGCTGTTCGCGGTGCCGCCCAACCTGAAGCTGAACGAGCAGGGCCTGCGGGACATCGCCAACACACCGCATGAGCTCTACCGGAACAACTACGCGACCATGCGGCCGGACTCCACTGAGATCGACCAGGACACCATCAACCGCATCATCAAGGTCATGGTGAGTGGTGGGCTGGGCAGGGCAGCCCGAGGCGTACACGCTCCAGGTCTGTCTACCCGCTGTGAGGTGACTGAAGGCTGTGGGCCAGGGGTGGGGAGGGGTCTGATGTCTGATCTGATGTCCTGGGTCTCCGCCCAGATGAGGAGCTGGTGCCACCTCCAGTTCCCCACTCACCAGGGTTTCTCTCTGTGTCTTTTCCGCAGAAACATGAAGCCTATGGAGAGGTGAGAGTGTCTCCATCCCAGGCGCGCGGCTGCCAGGGCCTCTGACTCAGAAGAGATGACCACTTCTCCTTCCCTCACCCCACTCCCAGGAGCTAGGACAATGAGAGGGATGAGGGAGCATGACCTCTCTGCTCCCTGTGGAGCCTGAGACTGGAGCCTGATTGAGGGGCTCTTGGCCAAAACCATGCTGTTTAAGCCCAGGAGATCAACATCAGGGTCATCTGCAATCCCTGTGGATGAGGCTCAAGGTTGAAGGTTGCCGCTGGGCTGACAGGCTCTATCCACCTAAATCAGGCCAGGAGGAGAAGGCAGGTGGCCAGCTGTGTGCCCTCGTCTCTGTGCTTCCCCAGCACCATCTCACAGCCCTGGCTCCTACAAGCCTGCCCTTTCCCACGACAGCTGCTCAAAACACAGAGATTTAACATGCAAGAACAGTGGAGACTGGCCAGCAGCAACTTAATCCTTCCTCTTGCCAGTCATTGCTTAACCCAGCCTTGGTTTCCCAAACTTGACTAGAGCATGTGGACCCCCGAACCTGCCCCTGGTGGGCACAGAGGCCTCCTGGACACCTCTCAAGGCTGTTCCATCACACAGCCCCGTTCTCAGGATGGCCCAGCATCCAGGGGGCCCAGGCTACGCCCCACCCTCCCTCCCTCCCTCCTGGAACTTGTGACCCTTGGCTCACACACTGCCTCTTGCTTCCGATTTCAGTGCTACAAGGTCAGCTGTCTGGAGATCCCTGGGCCCCCTGGCCCCAAGGGCTACCGTGGACAGAAGGTAAGATGCCCAGCCCACCGGTGGGGTCGACGTCACAGGAAAGCCCCTGACCTCTCCCCAGCTCCATATCTTAGGACCACTGCACCTTGGATGGACTCACCACTTTGCATCCTGGAGGATCTAAAATTCAGTTTTTATCAACTTCCTTTCCTATGGAATTTTCAGAAAAGTAGGAATACTTACAAATTAAGATCTGCCCATAAAATACTCCTCTAAAGTAAGCAAGCATGCCCATGTACATAAAGAGGCATGAGCTACATTACTGTTAGTAACATGATGAAAATTCATACAGGGCACCCATGCTTCTCATTTATTAAATAAGTGGTTTTTAAGAGGTCAGGTTGGCCCTGCATTTTCTTAACAGCAGAGGTGTATAAAATGAAATTCTTCCAAAATTACTACCCGAGTATAAGAAACGCCAGTAGTTCATGTCAGAAAGCTGCTTCTTTCCAAATTCAGGGGTGAGGTATCTAGGTGCTTGTCTGCCAGGCCGCTGGTCACATGTTCCCGCTGCCTCCCTGGTGACTCCAGTCCTAGATGCAGGGGTGAATTTACCACCAGAGGCGGCTTTGGCCGCGCATGGCAGGGCTGTGACTCCGGTCCTTGGTGAGGAGGGGGTGTCTCTGGAAGCTGCTGCGGGGATCACTGTGGTTAGTGTGGGAGTAGAAGGAACCCCAAAACCAGGCACAGCTGTTCAGAAGCCTCTGCCCACCCACTAGTTCCTGTCTGTTGGTCTCCCTCTTCCTGGATCCTGAAGACCTTCTGCTCCTTACTCCTCCCTCCTCTGACCACCTCTCACTTCTGCCCATCTTTGCCCTGAAACTGGAAGCATCTTAATAAGCAGATGCATTTGCTTAATACAGTTCCACATCGTACAGTTAAACCTTGAATTCTGAGGAGCCGGCCTGGGTTGAGGTGTTATTTAGCTGCCCACAGGACCCAGAGGAGCTGACGTCGTGGCTGAGATGCAGGCAGGAGCAGCCAGGTGCAGAATTGGGGTCCTGTAGATCTGTGTGGGCACCCCCACCCCACAGCTGCTCCAGCCCCCCGCAGGGTGGCTTCTCAGAGAGCTGACAGTCAGAGCTCAAAGGAACAGGTCAGATAGGCCTGTTCTGACACGGTCCAGGACTCTAAGGGTCCCGAGGTGGCGCTGTAATCGTCACCTGGCCACCCAACCCCAGGACCACAGTCTTACCACCTCCTAGGAGCTCCCCTGGCCCAATGCCTCCCTTATTCCTTCCTCTGTCATCTGCTTTCAGGGCGCCAAGGGCAACATGGGCGAGCCTGGAGAGCCTGGACAGAAGGGGCGACAGGTAAGTGCCCTCCCCACCTCAGCCCGTCCAGAGGCCCCTGTCCACAAGGCTGGGGTTGCATCCACCACCCTCTGTTCCTCCACAGGGAGATCCAGGCATCGAAGGCCCCATTGGATTCCCTGGACCCAAGGTAAGTTGCTGCTGACTCTGTCTGGGGTGTGGAAACATGGGGACAAGCCAAGGGCTTCCTGCCTCTAGGAGGGGCCAGCCACAGGGTCAGGCTGTGCCTGGCGCAGCCTATCATCCCTGCCCCTGCCCCACGGAAGCGTCGCATCGTCCCTGGTGGCACCTGTCCATCAGAGCCTGCCGACACACCCCCTTCTCCCTGGACCTGGTGGGTGGGTCCCAGCACCCCGACCGCCTGTTCTAATGCTTCTTTTCTTTACTTCTGACCTCAGGGTGTTCCTGGTTTCAAAGGCGAGAAGGTGAGATTCCACTCTGGGCATCTGACCTCACCCAGCCCGACCCCCTCAGCTGCATCCTTCAGCGAGCCCAGGGTCCTTCCTGGGACACGAGACTCCACTTCATGCCAGTCGTGACCTCTGGGGCCTCTCTGGCCTCGTGTTTGGTCTGAGGCAGACTCGGCCCAGAGGCAGCTGGTGTCTGTGACGTGGGAGATCAGCACTAACTGGCCTCTTTCCTCCTGCACAGGGCGAGTTTGGAGCCGACGGCGGAAGGTGAGCAGAGCAGCGGGCGAGGGCAGGGTGCCCACCTCCTCACTGCTCAGAAGGAAGTACCATGGAGCTAACGGGGTCCCTCCTCCCCTCTCCTCCAGGGTGCCCCTGGCCTGGCGGGCAAGAACGGGACAGATGGGCAGAAGGTGAGTACACCGTCCCTGGGTGGGACAGCAGTGCCCATGGAATGAGCATGATCCCTTTCAGACTCTCAGGTCCTTCAGGGGGTGGGCTTCTGGGTCCATCTGCCCACTGCCCACACCTGTGACTTGGGCAGCCCCTGGTCGTGCCTCCTCAATGGACAGAGGACAAACAGGGACCCACATGAGGGGAGTGGACATTTGCTGCAGAAAAGCAGGTACTGGCCGGGCAGGAGCCTCCCAGCCTGGCCTGCAGACCTCATGTCTGGCCTGGCTGGGGGTTCACAGACCTGCACGGGTACACACACACAAGTGTCGCAGGAGACCATGCATGCACGCACAGATGCACACTCGTGGAGGAGACACCACAGACCCCCACGCTCCCGGCCACACCCCAGGGATGCCCTCCCACCTCCACGGAAGTGCCACCCTGGCAGCCATTCACACAGATGTCCCACAAGGGGTGCCCAGTATGCCCAGACCTGGCACCTCGGACCCCTGTCATCAGGGCTTGTGTCCCTAAATCCGGCCCTGACGCGTCTTCTGCTCCCCTCTTCCCCTTCAGGGCAAGCTGGGGCGCATCGGACCTCCTGGCTGCAAGGGAGACCCTGGGGATCGGGTGAGTGCAGCCTGGTCAGTCCACCAGCTGTAGCGGGAAGCCAGGTGGCAGGGGCCATAGCAGGGCTCCTCCCCAACCACCTATCCTGGACCCCTGCCAGGATTCAGCCAGGGTTGGGGTCACAACGTGACAAGTGACCTCAAGGCTCCTGAGTCAGATGGAGGGGAGCCTCTACAGTTCCAAGGCGCATCCCTCAATGTTGGCAGCTTGTCTGATGGGCCCACCCAGGCCCAAGGGGTCCCAGCATCCAGTCCAGAGAGGGGTGCTGGTCACCCTCCCCCTAGCCAGCTGGCCCTGAGCTCACAGGGAAAATTCAAGCACGGCCTTGGGCAGGAGCCAACACAACCCTCTCCCTTCTCTCAGGGCCCTGATGGCTACGTGGGGGAAGCCGGCAGCCCTGGAGAGCGAGGAGACCAAGGCTCAAAGGTAGACGGCCTGGCCACAGTGTGGGCGGGCCAGAGTAGACGGGGCCACCACCCTCCCAGGGCCTTCTCCTTGCCCACAGCACCCAGTGTAGACGCCCAACAAGAGGCACTATCCTTGCAAACCAGGCTGTGGGCCACGGGGTGCCCACACATGGGGGTCATGTGGTGCCCACAATGGGGGCCATGAGGTGCCCAAACATGGGGGTCATGGGGTGCCCACACGAGGGCAGGGCTTGCTTCATGGACACAGGAGAAGAATCGCAAGCCCCCAGCCCCACCGGGGTCCTGTCCTGCTCCTGGGTCTGAGGAACAAGAGGCTGATTTCTTGATTTCTCCAAACACTTCCAGGGGGACCCTGGCCGCCCAGGACGCAGAGGCCCCCCAGGGGAGAATGGGGCAAAAGGAAGCAAGGCAAGTGTTCCTGGGGGCCCTGCACTGAGGCCTGTGCTACCCCATGGGGGGAAGGAGCAGTGAGGGAGGGAGGGAGGTGGCCAGGCAGGCCAGCCTGGACCCTGAGCACACCCCACCCCACCTCACCCTCCTTGGGGCTGGGCCCTGCCCCTGGCCACTGACTCGTGTGGCCAGGCCATCACTGTAACTGAGCCATCTCCTCCCCACAGGGCTATCAAGGCAACAACGGAGCCCCAGGAAGTCCTGGCCTGAAAGGAGCCAAGGGCGGGCCTGGGCCCCGAGGACCCAAAGGCGAGCCTGTGAGTTCACACCCGCCCAGCCCTGGGGTGCCCGTCCCCCTGGCCCCTCCCTCCTGCTGAGCCATCCCAGCACACTCCCTGCTCTGGTTGTCTCTGAGCCCAATGTCCTCTGCTGTCTCTAAATGTACCCCTTGTCCCTGTGCTGCGACACCAAGCAGGGCCACCAAAGAGTGGCCTGCAGGGCCCAACCATGCCCCTGCCAGACACTTGGTGCCTGTGAAGTGGCCCTGTGTCCCCATCTCACCTCCCAGCAGGACACCCCTGAGGGCTAAGCCTAGACCCAGAGACACACGGGGTCGATCTCCAGGCTAACCCTGAGAGGTCGCAGCCTGAGGCCTGGCCTAATCCAGCAGGGACCTGAGTGACCACGCAGAGAGCTGGTCCAAGCTAGTGTCAGTCATGGAACCCCCAGCCCGCATCATTCCCAGACCCTTGGCTGGGACAAACTGGCCCAGCAGAGGACACAGTCTAGGCTGAAGCACTCTGAAGGGGGTCCCAGGCCCCACTGCCAAAGTCCTCATGGCAAGAACAGAGAGTAGGGTTCCAGTGTGGCCCCCACCATCAGGACCCCCTTCCACAAGCCTGTTTTCTGCAGGGGCGCAGGGGAGACCCTGGAACCAAGGGCAGCCCAGGCAGTGACGGCCCCAAGGGTGAGAAGGTGAGTGCCTGTGTTAGGGGAGCCTGGGGCATTGTCAGCCATGTCTGTGTCTGCACTGGGGTCTCACTGGGTTGAGGGGCCAATGGGGCCCCTGTAACAAGGGATGACCAACACCCCTTCCACAGTCCACCTCAGAGAACGCAGGTGACCCCCAGGGCTTGACCGTCAAGGGGTGCTTCCTGCAGGGTCTGGGAGAGCAGGAGGCACTCCCTGCTGAGGGGCCTGGGCAGGGCCAGTTCCATGCACTCCATGCACAGTTGCACAGGCTGCACACTGCTCCACCCCAGCCTCCCCTCCCCTCCCCCGCACACGTGTGCCTATAGCTGGCGCAGGAGGTCTTGTGATGAAAGCCGAGGGCAGCCGGCTCCCTGTGAAATGTGAGTGAAGGGCTCCAAGGAGGGCTTCCTCCTCTGGACAGGAGCGGTGGCTCCTGCCCAGGCCGCACGAGGCTGAGTGGACAAGCCTGCTGTTTCAGCGTCACCCTCCACAGTGTGCAGCCTCCTCCTCCGGGAGTTAATGATCCCTTCTCCTACCTCCCTCGCATGCAAACCAAACTAACCTGGCCTTTCTTCTCACAGGGGGACCCTGGTCCTGAGGGGCCCCGGGGCCTGGCTGGAGAGGTTGGCAACAAAGGAGCCAAGGCAAGTGGTCATGGCTGGGTGGTCACAGAGCCCATGTGTCCTCCTGCTGGAGGGGCTGCACCAAGAGCCCCTGCCCTCTCCTGCCCTCCACCCTTCAGACCCAGCCTGGGGGCCCCTGTGGTCAGGGCTGAGGGCCTCTTGGAGGGCAGCACAGTCCCATCTTGCTCACGTCCACAGTGAGTCTCTGAAGCATCTCGTCCCTCTTCCTTCCAGGGAGATCGTGGTTTGCCTGGACCCAGAGGTCCCCAGGGAACTGTCGGAGAGCCTGGGAAACAGGTCAGTAGCAGAACGCTGAGGAGGGCCCATGGCTCTGGGACCCAGGCCCCTCACTGCCCTTTGACCTCATCGTCCTCCTTCCCCACCCTGCAGTCCACTTGGGTCCTTCTGTCCTTGGGCAGGAAGGACACTGTCCCCACAAACCTGGGCAGTGGGACAAGGGGCATCTCATATGCTCATCCTGCCCTGAGGGGTCCAGCTTTACCAGATGGGAGGCAGTGTGGGGCCTGGGAGCTGGACATAGCTCATGGAGAGTAGAGACCTTCAGGATGCCCAGCCCCATGGGGCAGCAGTATCGCCTGGGGGTCAGAGCAGGATGAGGTCAGTCCCCCACTGTGCCGACTCCCTGCCTCCTTTCTGTTCTCAGGGATCTCGGGGAGACCCTGGTGATGCTGGTCCCCGCGGAGACTCAGGACAGCCTGGCCCCAAGGTATGACCTCTCCCCACCCTCCAGGATGGGGCTGGGAGCCTGACCAAGTCTTCCAGGAATCTGCCTGCTCATCCTCCTTAGTGTGGGAGGACATCAGGGGCCGAGCAGCAAACCCCCTCCCCGCCTCCCCGATTTTCTCACCCTTGGGGGTAGTACGTCCTCCCAAAGCGGGCCCTGCCCATGAGGCCCCTCCCCACCAGCCCCAGTTCAGGCTAGCTGGCTCAGTCTCCACATTTTCCCACTGGACCTGCCCTGACTGGCCTCCTGTGTCCCCCAGGGTGACCCTGGCAGGCCTGGATTCAGCTATCCTGGACCCCGAGGAGCACCTGTAAGTCCTGGCACTTGGTGTGGGACAGGTACTGACTGGACCCAGAGGTCCCCAGGGAACTGTCGGAGAGCCTGGGAAACAGGTCAGTAGCAGAACGCTGAGGAGGGCCCATGGCTCTGGGACCCAGGCCCCTCACTGCCCTTTGACCTCATCGTCCTCCTTCCCCACCCTGCAGTCCACTTGGGTCCTTCTGTCCTTGGGCAGGAAGGACACTGTCCCCACAAACCTGGGCAGTGGGACAAGGGGCATCTCATATGCTCATCCTGCCCTGAGGGGTCCAGCTTTACCAGATGGGAGGCAGTGTGGGGCCTGGGAGCTGGACATAGCTCATGGAGAGTAGAGACCTTCAGGATGCCCAGCCCCATGGGGCAGCAGTATCGCCTGGGGGTCAGAGCAGGATGAGGTCAGTCCCCCACTGTGCCGACTCCCTGCCTCCTTTCTGTTCTCAGGGATCTCGGGGAGACCCTGGTGATGCTGGTCCCCGCGGAGACTCAGGACAGCCTGGCCCCAAGGTATGACCTCTCCCCACCCTCCAGGATGGGGCTGGGAGCCTGACCAAGTCTTCCAGGAATCTGCCTGCTCATCCTCCTTAGTGTGGGAGGACATCAGGGGCCGAGCAGCAAACCCCCTCCCCGCCTCCCCGATTTTCTCACCCTTGGGGGTAGTACGTCCTCCCAAAGCGGGCCCTGCCCATGAGGCCCCTCCCCACCAGCCCCAGTTCAGGCTAGCTGGCTCAGTCTCCACATTTTCCCACTGGACCTGCCCTGACTGGCCTCCTGTGTCCCCCAGGGTGACCCTGGCAGGCCTGGATTCAGCTATCCTGGACCCCGAGGAGCACCTGTAAGTCCTGGCACTTGGTGTGGGACAGGTACTGGGGGAGGGCCATGACCAGGGAAGGTTCTTGCTAGTTCCTGCTGGGCCCAGGGTGAGGGGAGAAGGGCCCGGAGCGCCAGCGAGAGAAGAGGCAGGCCTCCTGGACCCTCAGACCTTCTCCCCAACCTGCGTGGCTCAGCATGAGGGTTGGGATGGGGCTGCAGGGCCTGCCAGCCCTCGGCCCTCACTGAGTGACCCCTGTGCTTGCCTCCCAGGGAGAGAAGGGCGAGCCGGGCCCCCCTGGCCCCGAGGTATGTACTGTGGTGCATGGGGCCATCTGTGTGGCTGGCCTCCTCTGAGCTCTGGGGGTGGGAGCTGGCCATGCCTTGAATCTTTGTGGGGTTGCATCTCTGCCAGCACTGCTGAGTACAGGTTCCTCCAGAAAAAGCTGGCAGTCTGCTGAGGCTGGGGCAGGGGAGCAGTGCTGGACCACAGAGCTCTCTGCGCTATTAACAAGGGTATCCTGTGTCACAGGGGGGCAGAGGTGACTTTGGCTCCAAAGGAGAACCTGGGAGGAAAGGCCAGAAGGGAGAGCCTGTGAGTATCTCCACGCCCAGGGCAGAGCCGTGTGCGGGGACCACCCAGGGCATTGCTTGCCAGAGCCCACCTGCCCTTTTCCTTCTCAGGCAGATCCTGGTCCCCCTGGTGAGCCTGGCCCACGAGGGCAGAGAGGAGCCCCAGGACCCGAGGTAGGTCAGTCACCATGCCTTTGGCCCTGAGGCCCAGCCCCTGGGTCAGCCTGACCAACAGGCACCCAAACCGTGTGGTCCGCAGCCCTCGCAGCCTCGGCCATGAGGAGTGTCACCTCTCACTGTCACCCTTCCTCCTCCAGGGAGAGCCTGGCCCCCCGGGAGACCCCGGCCTCACGGTACGTATCAGCTGGGGTTGGACTCTGGGTCCTCCTTCTTCTTAAAATCCTAAGAAAGGGCAGCAGGGACGGACAGGTCGGGGGTGAGCTCAGGGCAGGAGGTGGACAGGGTCGGCAGGCTCCCAGGAAGCACTTCTGGTCCCTCCCCATGGTTCACACTCTGCTGGGCCCACCGGGCTGTGTTCCAGGAATGCGACGTCATGACCTACGTGCGGGAGACCTGCGGGTGCTGTGGTGAGTCTCGGCCCCCAGGCAGCTACACCAGAGCACTTGTGTCCCTGGGGCTCCTGTCCAGGGGTCAAGGTCACCTGCCCTAGTCCTGCCCTCCGGGTTGTGTTCCCTGGTTCCCATGGTGCACTGGGGTGCACGCCCTTGGCGTCTGAGGGTGTCTCCATGGGCCAGGGTCAGCGCTGCGACCCTCCCGCCCCGCGGTTCGCCCAGCCCTGCCCTCCTGCCCGGTTCCCGCTGACCCCACCCCACCTCTCTCCTGGCTCCCGGCAGACTGTGAGAAGCGCTGCGGCGCCTTGGACGTGGTGTTCGTCATTGACAGCTCTGAGAGTATTGGCTACACCAACTTCACCCTGGAGAAGAACTTTGTCATCAACGTGGTCAACAGGCTGGGGGCCATCGCCAAGGATCCCAAGTCGGAGACGGGTCAGCTGCACCGCAGTGGGATGGGGTCCGGGAGCGCCAGGCCGCAGTCTTGAGCAGAGCGGCCGGCGCACAGGGTGCCTGGGATCAAGACGGAAGCCCACGGGAGGGGTCTCGGAGGGGCCGTAGCTCCGCCAAGGCTGACCTCACGCCCGCGCCCGCTGCAGGGACCCGCGTGGGCGTCGTGCAGTACAGCCACGAGGGCACCTTTGAAGCCATCCAGCTGGACGACGAGCGCATCGACTCACTATCCAGCTTCAAGGAGGCTGTCAAGAACCTTGAGTGGATTGCTGGCGGCACCTGGACGCCCTCGGCCCTCAAGTTCGCCTACAATAAGCTTATCAAGGAGAGCCGGCGCCAGAAGACCCG
>SJYC01097897.1:0-33448 GCA_006408675.1 Madoqua kirkii
GAGGAGAGGGGGAGGGGAGGGAAAGAGGAGGTGGGGATGGGGAAAGAGAGGAGGTGGGGAGAGAGGAGGGGCTCCTGGCCCTGTAGGACCTGAAGGAGTCACCAGGACCCCTGCTTCTTTTCCTCTCTCCTAGATCCCCAGATCGTGTGCCCAGATCTTCCCTGTCAAACAGGTAACGTGGGCGCCGCTGACCCCTAGACAAGTCGGCAGCCAGGGCCGTAGGGAGGGCTGTTCAGGGACCTCAAGAAATGCTGATGCGGCCACCCCCAGGAGAAGCCTCAGGTTCCAGACCTGTGGTGACCCAGCCTCCAGGATCCCAGCACTTCCGAGGAGGGGCCTGGGGGTGCTCAGCCACCCTCCACCTCATGCATGTGGGGAAGGGCAGCTGCCCACTTGCTCACTGGGCACTGTGCTGGGCTCTCCACAGGTGCCCAGAGGGACAGAAACCCCAGGGCTGCCTGAGGCTGAAGCCCTGGATCCATACATGAAATGGCTGGTCTTAAACCCTCCAGGAGGTGAACACATCCACAGCCCAGGGGCAGCTGGGTGAGGTGGAGGGGCCTTTCCCCTGACAGCCCCTTGCTGCTGCTGCCCGGCATCGCCGGTCTGATCTTCCGTCCGGAAGCAGACATTTAGGGGGCCATGCCCCCTGCCTGACATGTTTGCACTAGTGTGAGAGGCTGGGGACCCACAGAGGCTGCTACTCCAGGAGGTGAACACATCCACAGCCCAGGGGCAGCTGGGTGAGGTGGAGGGGCCTTTCCCCTGACAGCCCCTTGCTGCTGCTGCCCGGCATCGCCGGTCTGATCTTCCGTCCGGAAGCAGACATTTAGGGGGCCATGCCCCCTGCCTGACATGTTTGCACTAGTGTGAGAGGCTGGGGACCCACAGAGGCTGCTCCAGGAGGTCCTTCAGGTGGGGGATGGGGCCAGGATGGCATCGTCCAGCCCCACTGGGCATCGGACTGCTGCCTGCAGGTCTCTACTGCAGTGACTGGGCCATGGAGGTGCCCAGGGACACCAGAAGCTGAGCCCCAACGGCTCGCCCTGCCCTCGCCAGCCGGGTCGTAGAACCAGCTGGATCCTTGCGCTGAGTTGTGAGTGCTGGGCCTGTCCTGGAAATGGGGCCTCCAGAGCTGACTCTGGGAGGTAGGGGCTGCCACAGCGGGCAGGGGCCAGATTGGGCTGGGCACCTGGCGGGTCCAATGTTGATGGGAACATGGGGCCTGCGTCCATATCCATGTCTGCCATGAAGTTGGCGCTGGGGCAGGTTCCTACCAGGTGTCAGATGGGCCCCTGGGTAGGTTCAAAGGCTCCAAGGCAGCCCGAGGGGAGGGAGTTTGTTGACTTGGGGACAAGGGTCCCTCCTCTTATTCTGACAGAGAACTTCCAAGGAAGTGCTCCTGAGGTTGTACCAGTGACCACGCCATGGCCGATGGCGAGCAGTAGGGGCATCCCAGAGATAGCCTGGGCCTGAGGGCCCTGGAGTCAGCTGGAGACAGTGGTGTGTGGTGCCCAGAGCCACTCAACCCCCAGAGGGTGACCCAGTAGCGCCAATCCCCATCTCCTCTGGGGCTAAAGGGGCTGGTGTCCTCACAGAGACCCACACAACCCATGGTCTGTGCCCCTGCCACCCTCAGGACGCCCAAGTCCTCCCAGGGTAGGAGCCCTGTGGTCAGGTGGCCTCTTGAGGGCAGAAACCTGAGCCCAGCCCTGGTGCCAGGGCCCAGCAGTCGTCTTGCTGGGGAAGTTTCAAGTCTCTCACCGTAGGCAGGGTCTCTGTAGCTGCTTCTCACAAGCTGAGGCTGGTACCCCTGTTCCTAGTTACTAAGAGTGTCATGAACATGTGTGGGATTTTGTCAGGTGCTTTTTCTGAACCTATGATATGACTGGGTGATGTTTTTTCTTTAGCTTGTCAACATCATGGGCTACAGTCTTTGCATTTTGAATGTTGACCCAGCCTTACAGACCTGACATAAATCCCACTTTGTCATGGTGTGTAATATATATACATGTGTGTATATATATATATACACACACTGTTGGGCTTCCCTGGAGGCTCAGCAGTTAAAGAATCCACTTGCAATACAGGAGACACAGGTTCGACCCCTGGGTTGGAAAGATCCCCTGGAGGAAGGCATGGCAACCCACTCCAGTATTCTTGCCTGAAAAAAATCCCATAGACAGAGGAGCCTGGCAGGCTACAATCCAAAGAGTTGAACATGACTGAACAACTGAACACACATAGATATAGACTGTTGGATTCAGTTGCTAGTATTTTGTTGAAGATCTTTGCATCTGTGTTCATGAAAGATGAACAGAGCTGTGTGACCTTTCTTGTGATGTCTTTGGTTTTGATATTAGAGTGATGCTGGTCTCCATCTTGGTGATCTCACTTCTCCTGAGCCTCTAGGACCTGACAGTGAACAATCCAAAGAGTTGGACATGACTGAACAACTGAACACACATAGATATAGGCTGTTGGATTCAGTTGCTAGTATTTTGTTGAAGATCTTTGCATCTGTGTTCATGAAAGATGAACAGAGCTGTGTGACCTTTCTTGTGATGTCTTTGGTTTTGATATTAGAGTGATGCTGGTCTCCATCTTGGTGATCTCACTTCTCCTGAGCCTCTAGGACCTGACAGTGAAAGGGAACAGACCCCTGAAAAACCCCTTCTCCCTTCTCCTAACTCTTCCTTTTACTAAACTCACAACCTCATTCTCCTTTTTTTTTCTTTTAATTTCCACCTTGTCCTCTTTTTTTTTTTTAATATTTATTTGGCTGCATTTGGTCTTAGTTGTGGCATGCTAGGTCTTTGTTACAGCATTTGAACTCTTCATTGTGCGTGTGTGATCTAGTTCCCTGACCAGGGATTGAATCTGGGCCCCTTGCATTGGGACTGTCCATCTTAGCCACCACCAGGGAAGTCCTTCATTTCCTTTAAAATGATTTGAAATTTCCAAGTAAATTAGATACTGTGCCCAGAGAGGAAGAGAGCAGATGTAACTACAGAATGTGCTCCTTGACACGAGTGGACTTCGTCCAGCGTGCTGAGGGCTGAGCAGGCAAGGTGCAGGGGGATGCTGCCCACTCTAGCGCAGCCTGGACCTTCTGGGCCAAGTGGCCCTGCCCACCCAGAGACTCAGCCACATCTGGGCTTGGATTGACCTGGGTGGCAACTCAGCTGGGGTGGAACCATAAAGCCGCCATCAAACAGAAACAACGCTGGACACCAGTCAAAGGCAGCAAAGGCAGGTTTTCCTCCACGACAGCTGCTGTAGGAGGGAGGAGAGCCAGGAGGCCTGAGCCTTGCTCCCCACACCAAGGCCAGGGCTCTGGAAGGCTGGGGCTCAAAGGAGGGGCACAGGGCAGGGGTGGGGCCATGGTCCAGGCCACCTGGACGAGCTAACTGGACATACCAAGGCCTCCCAAGGACAGGAGGCGTTGGGCCCATTGGGCCCAGAGGGTAGGCCCTGACCTCCCCAGGGACAGAGTGGGTAGAGAACAAGAGGCTCACCGAGCGATTATTCCTCGATCCTCAGAGGAATAGGGGACCGAGCTCTGGCTCTGGGCCTAGAGATTTACATCTAAAGGGCGAGGCAGATTTGTCTAAAGAAATTGCTCCAGAGGAGCTCCAGGGGTCACCTGCCTAGCACCAGGTGGGGCTGAAACAGGCAGGAAATTCTCCAGGCATTGCTGAGGCCGTCCCAGGGCAGGCGCTGAGTTGTCAGCAGCCACCAGGCCAGGTCCATTTCAGAAGCCATCTGTGCCAGAGTCTCGCGGTTCTCGAGCTCTTGCTCCATCTCCTTGGGGCTCCTTGAAGCCCCACTTACTTGGCCTTGGCCCTCAGGGCCAACAGTGAAGGAGCTGCAGCCTCCCTGGCTCCTCGTCTAACCCCTGGCTGAGCCTTTGGCCCCTCCTCGTCTCCGAGGAGAGAAGAGGCCGGAGGCGTGCTCATACCCACCACATCCCTGAAAGGCCTCTCTGGAATCCCCCGCAGATGGACCGTGGCCTGGCGGCGAGCCCCCGGTCACCTTCCTCCGCACGGAAGAGGGCCCGGATGTCTCCTTCCCCAGGACCATCCCCCTGATCCAACAGTTGCTAAACGCCACGGAGCTCACGCAGGACCCAGCTGCCTACTCCAAGCTGGTGGCTGTGCTGGTCTACACCGCGGAGCGGGCCAAGTTCGCCACAGGAAACGAGCGGCAGGACTGGATGGACCTGTTCATTGACACCTTTAAACTGGTGCACAGGGACATCGTGGGGGACCCCGAGACCGCGCTGGCGCTGTGCTAAAGCTGCAGGGTGCAGCCCCACCTGGCTGCATGAGCTCCCGGGGGCTGCCTGCCTCGAGACAGCAAGAAGCTGTTCTCTCAGTCTGGAGGCCAGAAGTCCAAAGTCAAGGTGTCCTGGGCCACACACCCCCTGGACCTCTAAGAGAGGGTCCTTCCTGCCTCTCCAGTTCCCCTCACTGCCTCTGTGGTCACGAGACTTCTCCCCTTCCCCTCTGCCTCCTCCTACAAGGACTCTTGTGGTCACACTTAGGGCTAGATAACCCAGGATAGTCCCCCCCACCGCCCCCATTTCAAGGGAATTGTTCATTGAATTCCATCTGCAAAGTCCTTTTTTGCCATATAAGGTCATGGTCACAGACTCCAGGATTAGGACCTCTCGGGGGCCATTATCTGGCCAGAAAGAAAGAGAGACCAGCAGAGCCTCACAGACGACCCAGCTCCCAGCTCCACCGCTGGCCTCTGCCCAGGGCCCCTGTGCAGTCCTCTTGTCCCCTGGCGAGACATGGAGGAAACCCCCTGCCCATACCACCAATCCCTATATCTCAGACTCTGCCTGCCAGGGACACAGAGGGAGCTTGCTGGGCAGTTTCAGTCCAGCTCGAAGCTGCTCTTCATCTGCACCACCACCAAGATAAGCTGCATCATTAATAAGCTCCTTAAAAAAAAGAAAAAAAAATCTACTGAAACCCTCGCTCATCTGCGGGGAGCAGCACTGCAAGGACACACCCAAGCGTGTCCTTCAGGTGCTGTGAGCTCATCTCAGACATTCTATAAAAGCTGAAAAGCAAGGTACCTGAGTGTGTGCTGTGGTCAGCGGCTTGCTGGGGTGAATTGGTTGCTCGCCGGACTTTGAGGGTGACCCATGTGGCACAGGAGGGCGGGGGTCACCTGGTACCTACAAGACCCAAAGAGGACCTTGCCCCCCTCATGGTTGCTGCCAAGGGTCAGATGCCCCTGTGTGCCCAGCCCTGGGTCAGCACACCTGGGCTATGACCAGAGTCCTTTCCTGCCCAGGTCAGGAGGGGTGATCAAGGGCTGAGGAGCTAGACCCAATTGGGGAGGACCAGCCTGGTCCATGCTGAGCCCCCACGGTTAGAGTTGCAATCTCAGCAGTGGCTTAGGGGAGGGCCTTGGCTGCACATTCCTGGCTATGGACAGGGACCGAGCCTGTGGTCCCTCCTGTGTGTGGAGCGGGTTTTCAGCCTGTGTAGTGGCATGCCCCCTAGGTCTAGCCTCATCCTGGCAGCAATCTTGCCTGCACACTGTCCAGCATGTCCAGGCTGGTGACTGCCCAGATGAGGGCAAGGGTGTCCTGGCCACACCTGTGCCCACTGGCCTATCAAAGCCTCATCTAGTTGAAGGGCACCTCTCTGTAACATTCCCAAGGCTGGAGAGATCTGGCCAGAGGCAGGTCATTGAGTCTGAGGATCTTCTTGAGCTCTTTTTACACACACACCCTCATTCCCCATGGACTCTGATCCTTTGGGGGTGTATCCAATTCTTGGGTTAAAAAAAGGGACTTTATGGACCCCTCCCAGGAGGGCCTGGAGGCTGCTGGGCAGAGATGGTGCTGGTACAGTGAAAAGGGTCCCCTCAGTCTCAGGGTTGGGGACATTTCCTGGTGGCAGCACAACCAAAAGAGACCGTATCGGTCTCAGGGAGACGGGGTGGAAGTCTGCATCAGTGTCCTGGGCGCTGTCAGGTGGGAGTGTTCCCAACAGAGGGAAGCTCCGGCGGTCTCAGTGCTCCTGTGGGCGGGGTGAGTGTAAAGAGGCGAGCGCGGGGCGTGGCCCGGCGGGCGCTCCAGGGCCCCGGCAGCCGGGCCTCACGTGGGTCGCCCGCGCACCACCCCTTCTCGCTCCTAGAGCTGTACGTGGCCCAGTGCACACAGCGGCCGGTGGACATCGTCTTCTTACTGGATGGCTCTGAGCGGCTGGGCGAGCAGAACTTCCACAAGGTGCGGCGCTTCGTGGAGGAGGTGTCCGGACGGCTGACCCTGGCACGCAGGGACGATGACCCGCTCAACGCGCGCGTGGCATTGCTGCAGTTCGGGGGCCCGCGTGAGCAGCAAGTGGCCTTTCCACTGACCTCCAACCTGACCGTCATTCAGGAGGCGCTGGCGAGCGCGCGCTACCTCAACTCCTTCTCTCACGTGGGCGCGGGCATCGTGCAGGCCATCAACCAGGTGGTACAAGGCGCTCGGGCTGGGGCTCGCCGCCACGCGGAGCTGTCCTTCGTGTTTCTCACCGACGGAGTCACAGGCAACGACAGCCTGGACGAGGCGGTACACTCCATGCGCAAGCAGAACGTGGTGCCCACCGTGGTGGCCGTGGGTAGCGACGTGGACACGGATGTGCTCTCCAAGATCAGCCTGGGTGACCCAGCCGCCATCTTCCGCGAGAAAGACTACGACAGCCTGGCCCAGCCTGGCTTCTTCGACAGGTTCATCCGCTGGATCTGCTAGTGCCCCCCTCCCCCAGCCCGCACCCCTACCAGGCCCCGGGCCCCAGCCCCATGACTCCTGCCCCACGGGCTCTGTCCTCCTGTCCATGGTGCTACTCTGACCCCACTGAGAGGTCCAGACGCTGGGACTGAGTCTGCACGTATGGGTGTAAAGTCAGGAGCGAAGGACCCCGGCCCACCCAGCTCCTACTGGGAATCCCATAGCTCTGGGCACCCCAGCCCTCCTCCCCTCTTCATTATCTGCCCTGGCCCTGCCCTCTATGCCCTCCCAGGACCCCAGAGGCTTCCTGGGATGCACTTCTCCAGTGGACCTCCCTCAGCCCAGCCTCACTCACAGACTCATCCTTCCCCCCAATCCCTCCCCGGCAAAGGCTCTCTGCCAGCCCCAACAGGCCCCCTGCCACTTTCAGGTCTCTCTCTAGGGGTCACCTTCCCCATCAGACTGAGCTGTGATAGCAGGCCCCATACCTCCCTGTGTGCACACATCCCAGTCCAATAAAGGCTTTGACCCCTCTTGCTCCCCCGCTTCCAAGTTACTGTACCAATAGGGATTCACGTAACCCCCAGGACTGATCATATCGCTGGGGGCCCCGGATTGTTCTGTACACCGAGATGTTGCTGGGCCTGGCCCCATGTCCTTCTATGTTCTGGGCTGAAGTGTGTCTCTCTTCCTCGAACTCCCAGTGTTCAAGTCCTTCCAGACACTGCACTCCCAAGGAACAGGATGGCCTCAGCCATGGAATTCACCTCTCCAGTTGACTCTGGGCTGAAAACAATGTACTTGGTTGATGAAGTCTCACTCTGTCCCCGGACCAGGGCCAGAGTGCTTTAGGGACACTTGTTGGTGTTTGCACGACTATATTTGTGGATAGAGATAGATGGTGGAGAGATGTTGAAGAGGTGATAGAGGGTAGATAGATAAGTGATAGAAAGAGATGATAGGTAGATTGATGGGTATATTGATGATTTTAACAGAGTGATAGACAGATACAGATAGGACAAATGAGACAGAGGCAGTTTTTGCTGGCAGCCTCAGTGACTTTGTATTCAGACACCCAGGTCTTTTAAGTTCACCCTCTGGGAAGTGCCCTCTTAAACCCAGGCTGTTTATCATCTGCAGGGCCTGGCCTAGCAAAGGGCTTCAACAGGGGTCTTAAACACAGTCTGGAGGCCAGAGGTTGACCAGGTGTCCAGGTATCTGCAGGGCCACCATCCCCCCCCAAGGTTCTTGGGAGGGATCCTTCCAGGTCCTCCAACTCCTGTCGCCCCTCGATCTGCAGCATCCCTTAGACCTTTACGCATGTTCTCCTGGCCCGTCTGTGTCCATGTTTCCCTTTTGCACATGGACACAGTAATGTTGGATTAGAGCCCATTCCACCCAGGATGACCTCATCTCAGCTAATCACAGATGCCATGACTCTACTTCCAAATAAGGTCAAATTCTGAGGTGGGGTCTAGGACTTGGATGTGGGAGTTTGGGGAAGGGAGACACAGTTCAGCTCAGGACATGGAGAGGGGACATGAGACTGACTCACTCCGCCTCTCCTCGTCTGCCTGTGTAGCCTGCAGCTAGAGGGCAGGATATCCCACCAAGTACCTTCCCTTCCTCCGCCTCTCTCTCCCCCTAGAGAACCCAACAAAATGCCAGCAGGGGACAGAGAAGAGCACCCCAGGTCTCAGAGCGCAGTGCTGGTGCCTGTGAACTTCCAAGGGTCATGGCAGGGTGGAGGGGAGGGGATGGCAGGGGTCCCTCCCTCCAGGTCTCCAGAGTTCTGCCCACTGGGCGCTGTACAGGTCCCCTCGCAGAGGAAAGAACACACTCTCTCTCTTTCTCTCTCTCTTTCTCTGTGATGCTGGTGAGTGGGGGGCCGGTTTCCTTCCAGGGCACAGGCCACCCTAGAGAGTTGCAGCGTGCTCGCCACACTGGCATCCCCCAGGTTCTCCCCTGAGGGCCCCAACCTCCCCAGAGGCCAAGGCACAGCTTCCTCTCAGAGCTGTTCTCTGAGGCCCCACGTGCTCAGCTCTGAGCCCTTGGGGGACCCCCAGACTCACTCCTGACACATATATGTGCTGATATGATGGTTTCCTACAAGGCTCTTCATACACACGGGACACCCTCTAGCAAGGCCGGGTTTGCAGGACCCTCCTGCTCTGCCTGCTCACCCCCACCAACCCTACTCAGTGTGGATCCTCTCCCCTGAAAGCAGTGGACATGAGTGAATGAGACCCAGCAAAGACAAACCCAAATTGGCTCACTTGGGGCAAAGGTCACAAAAGGAAGCCCGCAAAGTGGCCACATGACCCACAGGACAGCGAGGGGCGCCAGCCACCCCTCCAACCTCCAAGCAGGCATCGTCAGCATGAACTGTCCATGAGCTGGGACTCCAGGTCCTCATGGGAGCCCAGTAACTCCCAGGCGACAAAAGTGTGCACAAGGCCATGGGTCCACCTACCTAGGAATGGCGTCCTTATTCCAGGACCAAAATACAGTGTTTGAGGAGGACCCTCAGCCTGAGTGGATGTCACACCTGTCAACTCCACCTCCCACAGGAAGGACAGAGGACCCAGAGAGTCTAGGCCCTCGAAATGTCCATGAGGGGCCTGACCAGCCACACTCCCGTCTCTAAAAGGCACATCCCCTCACTGGTGTCCCCACACAGACACCCCTCGTGAATAACCCCACACTAAGTCCCCCCACCAGCACCCCTCAGCAACAGCCCTGCACAAACATCCCCTCACCAAGGACCCTCACCAATGTCACCATTCTAATGTCCCCACACCAACGTCCCACATGAATGTCCCCTCACTAACATCCTGTCATCACTCAGCAATGTCCACACAAATGTCACCTCAGCAGCATGCCCTCACGAACATCCCCTCAGTAACAACCGCTCACTAACATCCCCTCAGTAACACCCCCTTACTAACGTCCAAGCAGTAATGTCCCTTCACTAATGTCCCCTCAGTAATACCCCCTCACTAATATCCCCTCAGTAACATTCCCTCAGTAACAACCCCTCACTAACGTCCCCTCAGTAACACCCCCTTACTAATGTCCGCTCAGTAATGTCCCCTCACTAATGTCCCCTCAGTAACAACCCCTCACTAATGTCCCCTCAGTAACGTCCCCTCAGTAACAACCCCTCACTAACGCCCCTCAGTAACAACCCCTCACTAATGTCCGCTCAGTAATGTCCCCTCACTAATGTCCCCTCAGTAACAACCCCTCACTAATGTCCCCTCAGTAATACCCCCTCACTAATATCCCCTCAGTAACATTCCCTCAGTAACAACCCCTCACTAACGTCCCCTCAGTAACACCCCCTTACTAATGTCCGCTCAGTAATGTCCCCTCACTAATGTCCCCTCAGTAACAACCCCTCACTAATGTCCCCTCAGTAATACCCCCTCACTAATATCCCCTCAGTAACATTCCCTCAGTAACAACCCCTCACTAACGTCCCCTCAGTAACACCCCCTTACTAATGTCCGCTCAGTAATGTCCCCTCACTAATGTCCCCTCAGTAACATCCCCTCACTAATGTCCCCTCAGTAATACCCCCTCACTAATATCCCCTCAGTAACATTCCCTCAGTAACAACCCCTCACTAACGTCCCCTCAGTAACACCCCCTTACTAATGTCCGCTCAGTAATGTCCCCTCACTAATGTCCCCTCAGTAACATCCCCTCACTAATGTCCCCTCAGTAATACCCCCTCACTAATATCCCCTCAGTAACATTCCCTCAGTAACAACCCCTCACTAACGTCCCCTCAGTAACACCCCCTTACTAATGTCCGCTCAGTAATGTCCCCTCACTAATGTCCCCTCAGTAACATCCCCTCACTAATGTCCCCTCAGTAATACCCCCTCACTAATATCCCCTCAGTAACATTCCCTCAGTAACAACCCCTCACTAACGTCCCCTCAGTAACACCCCCTTACTAATGTCCGCTCAGTAATGTCCCCTCACTAATGTCCCCTCAGTAACATCCCCTCACTAATGTCCCCTCAGTAATACCCCCTCACTAATATCCCCTCAGTAACATTCCCTCAGTAACAACCCCTCACTAACGTCCCCTCAGTAACACCCCCTTACTAATGTCCGCTCAGTAATGTCCCCTCACTAATGTCCCCTCAGTAACATCCCCTCACTAATGTCCCCTCAGTAATACCCCCTCACTAATATCCCCTCAGTAACATTCCCTCAGTAACAACCCCTCACTAACGTCCCCTCAGTAACACCCCCTTACTAATGTCCGCTCAGTAATGTCCCCTCACTAATGTCCCCTCAGTAACATCCCCTCACTAATGTCCCCTCAGTAATACCCCCTCACTAATATCCCCTCAGTAACATTCCCTCAGTAACAACCCCTCACTAACGTCCCCTCAGTAACACCCCCTTACTAATGTCCGCTCAGTAATGTCCCCTCACTAATGTCCCCTCAGTAACAACCCCTCACTAATGTCCCCTCAGTAATGTCCCCTCAGTAACAACCCCTCAGTAACATCCCCTCAGTAACAACCCCTCAGTAACGTCCTCTCAGTAATGTCCCCTCACTAACGTCCCCTCAGTAGTGTCCCCTCAGTAACATCCCCTCAGTAATACCCCCTCACTAATGTCCCCTCAGTAAGATCCCCTCAGTAAGATCCCCTCAGTAACAACCCCTCACTAACGTCCCCTCAGTAACAACACCTCACTAACATCCCTTCAGTAATGTCCCCTCACTAATGTTCCCTCAGTAACATCCCCTCAGTAACAACCCCTCAGTAACACCCTTCACTAGTCTCCTCACTAGTTTCCCGTACTAACAGTTCCTAGTGTTCCCTCAAAAATGTCCCCTCAGTAACATTCCCTCACCACCATTTCTCACTAATACACTTCAAGAGACACTTGGAGTAACAGGCAAATTTGGCCTTGGAGTACAAAATGAAGCAGGGCAAAAGCTAATAGAGTTTTGCCAAGAGAATACACTGGTCATAGCAAATACCCAGTTCCAACAACACAAGAGATGACTCTACACATGGACATTACCAGATAGTCAATACCGAAATCAGATTGACTATATTCTTTGCAGCTGAAGATGGGGAAGCTCTGTACAGTCAGCAAAAACAAGACTGGGAGCTGACTGTGGCTCAGATCATGAACTCCTTATTGCAAAATTCAGACTTAAATGGAAAAAAGTAGGGAAAACCACTAGACCACTCAGGTATACCCTAAATCAAATCCATTATGATTATACAGTGGAAGTGGCAAATAGATGCAAGGGATTAGATCTGATAGACAAGTGCCTGAAGAACTATGGATGAAGGTTTGGAACACTGTACAGGAGTGATCAAAACCATCCTCAAGGGAAAAAAAGCAAAAAGCCAAAAAGGTTGTCTGAGGAAGCCTTACAAATAGCTGAGAAAAAAAGAGAAAAGAAAAGCAAAGGAGAAAAGAAAAAATAAATCTATTTAAATGCAGAGTTCCAAAGAATAGCAAGGAGAGATAAAAAAGCCTTCCTCGGTGATCAGTGCAAAGAAATACACGGAAAAAAATAGAATGAAAAGGAAACATGGGCACAATAAAGAACAGAAACAGTGTGGACCTAACAAAAGCAGAAGATATTAAGAATAGGTGCCAAGAATACACAGAAGAACTATACAAAAAGGATCTTAATGATCCAGATAACCATTACTCACCTAGAGCCAGACATTCTGGAATGTGAAGTCAAGTGGGCCTTAGGAAGAAGCATCACTACAAACAAAGCTAGTGGAGGTGATGGAATTCCAGTTTAGCTATTTCAAATCCTAAAAGATGATGCTGTGAAAGTGCTATACTCAATATGCCAGCAAATTTAGAAAACTCAGCAGTGGCCACAGGACTGGAAAAGATCAGTTTTCATTCTAATCCCAAAGAAAGGTAAGGCCAAAGAATACTCAAACTACCACACAATTGCAGTCATCTCACACACTAGCAAAGTAATGCTCAAAATTCTCCAAGCTAGGCTTCAACAGTACATGAACCGAGAACTTCCAGATGTTCAAGCTGGATTTAGAAAGGCAGAGGAACCAGAGATCAAATTGCCAACATCTGTTGGATCATAGAAAAAGCAAAAGAATTTCTCAAAAAGAAAAACATCTACTTCTGCTTTATTGACTACGCCAAAGCCTTTATGTGAATCACAACAAACTGTGGAAAATTCTTCAAGAGATGGGAATACCAGAGTACCTTATGTGCCTCCTGAAAAATCTGTATTCAGGTCAAGAAGCAACAGTTAGAACTGGACATGAAACAACAGACTGGTTCCAAATTGGGAAAGGAATACATCAAAGCTGTATATTGTCCCCCTGCTTATTTAGCTTCTATGCAGAGTACATCATGCAAAATGCCAGACTGGATGAAGCACAAGCTGGAATGAAGATTTCCAGGGAAAATATCAGTAACCTCAGATAAGCAGATGGCACCACCCTTATGGCAGAAAGCTAGGAGGAACTGAAGAGCCTCTTGAGGAAAGTGAAAGAAGAGAGTGAAAAACCTGGCTTGAAACTCAACATTCAAAAAACAAAGATCATGGCATCTGGTCCTATCACTTCATGGCAAATAGATGGGGAAACAATGGACACAGTGAAAGACTTTCTTTATGGAGGCTCCAAAATCACTGCAGATGGTGACTGCAGCCATGAAATTAAAAGACACTTGCTTCTTGGAAGAAAAGCTATAACCAACCTAGAAAGCATATTAAAACACAGAGACATCACTTTGCTGACAAGGGTCTATCTAGTCAAAGCTACGGTTTTTCCAGTAGTCATGTATGAATGTGAGAGTTGGACCATAAAGAAATCTGAGTACCAAAGAATTGATGCTTTTGAACTGTGGTGTTGGAGAAGACTCTTGAGAGTCCCTTGGACTGCAAGGAGATCCAACCAGTCCATCCTAAAGGAGATCAGTCCTGGGTGTTCATTGGAAGGACTGATGCTGAAGCTGAAACTCCAATACTTTGGCCACCTGATGCAAAGAACTGACTCATTAGAAAAGACCTTGATGCTGGCAAATGTTGAAGGCAGGAGGAGAAGGGGGTGACAAAGGATGAGATAGTTGGATGGCATCACCAACTCAATGGACATGAGTTTGAGCAAGCTCCGGGAGTTGGTGATGGACAGGGAGGGTTGGCATGCTGCAGTCCATGAGATCACAAAGAATGGGACACGATTGAGCAACTGAACGGAACTGAACTAAATATGCTTCCACTTCCATCTCTCACAGAAGTTCCTTCAACAGTTTACTCACCAATGACCCCACACTAACATCCGGCTCTGTCTCTACCATTATCGTATCACCCACATCCACACACTGATGTCCCCTCATCCAAACCTCCCCACCAACACCTTCTCACATTGTCTCTCAGGAGCATCCTTCACCAAAATCTGCAAACCAACATCCTTTCACCAACATCCCCACAAAAACGCCTCCCACTAATGTCCCCTCAGTAACACCCTCTCACATTCATCCCTCACAAACCACCCATCACCAATGTCCCTCACTAAGGTGTCCTCAGCAGATCCCTACACTAACAGCCCTGACACACTTCACCATTTTCCCTCAGGGACACCCCACACGAACATTCTCACTAACCTCTCTTCCCAAAGTCATGTTCCCAACATCCCCGCAGTAAAGGCCCCCACATCTCATCACTAAGTTCCCCTTACTAATGTGCCTCAGCCACTTTCTTCCCCAAAGTCCCCTCAGGAACACCCCCTCACTACCATAACTTCACCAGCATCTACACCTTTGTCCTCTCCCTGGTGCTTCCTCACAGCAGGCCTCTGTGACGGCCGCATGTCCACCGCTGCTCACTAGCCCCCTCAGCCTCTGCACTGCTGTCCCCTCAGTCCCACAGCTCGACAGCAGCCACTCGGGCTTGAGGCTTAGGTGCCGCCTGAACCCCTGCTGGGTGCCCACCATGCAGAGGGGTCAGCTGAGCCAAGGCTGTGGGAAAGGAGGGGGAGGCCCTGTGTTTCTAAGCTGACCTCACCTTCACACCCCCCACCACCTGGAGAGACCCCACACACCTCACCTCCCAGCCCCTCAACATGGGAGGAAATGGCAAAGGCAGCCGAGGGGTGACCCCCGGAGACGCAGAGAATCAGGACCAGTGGGCTGGAGGTAGTTAGAGTTAGGGGCAGAGGCCGGTGCACCAGCAGATGAAAGGGCCCACATCTCCAGGAACGATTGTGAGCATCTATTAATACCGCTGCCTCAGAGAAGCCAACAGGAGCAGATGAAGGAGTTGTGAGGGAGCCACAGCGACTCGGGGAGCACAGGCCCCTCGGATGTGCCATTGCCGAGTGGCTTTAAAAACCCACTTGCAGTTCTTCTGAATGCCCCTTGAAAGGAACCCAGTCCCACCCATTCGGCCTGCAGGACCCCTCCCCACCCGCTGCGCTGCCCCGTGTAGGCAGGCCCCAGGTGAGCCTCGGAGGCTGCTGGGCACTGGCCCCTCTCCTGTCCCCACACTCCACACTGCATCCCAGCTCACCTTCTTTCCTGAGTTCACCCCTTGGGGACCTTCCCGGAACTTTCTTCGCATTTGCACACAAACACGCATATGTGCTTGCACACACAGACAAGCACACCCACCGCAGCCTGCTCGCACACTGCCCTTGCCGGTTTGATTTGTAGGAGCTTTTCTGTTGGTCGATAGTTAACTTCAAATAGGTTCCTGACATTTGCTCTGGTTATCATGTCTTTTACCAAAACAGGTTTTTAACTTCCCTGTAAAGTATTGGGCTCTCTGCCTTGCTCCAGGAGGACAGGCCCTCTACATCATTTTCTCTCGATATTCTGCAAGTGCACACATACTTTTTGTTTTTCCCAAGTGCATAGGCCGTCTGGAAAGAATTTCAGGGTGTGGTGATGTTTTGAAATTACTTTTAATGGGAATGTCCTGGAAGCGAGGGGCTGCCATAGTAGGAGGAGCTGAGGTGGGGAGACCCCCGCCCTGGGAAGGAGCTGGAGGTTGATGGATATTTAGGACTGGACAGACTAGGTAAACTGGCTACACATGTGAACAGACCACAGAAAAGGAAATCCATCATTAATATGACAAACAGTCAACCTCAGATGTAACAGAAGTTTGAGGTGTGTTGGGAAGTGTATCTGTCAGCTCCTGCTACATAACAACCAGCCACAATGTCTCATGGTGGGACAGCTGGCATTTACTTCATTCCTGAATCACCCACAGTCACCCGCGGTATCTCTACCTAAGACTCCAGGGGCTACCGCAGCTAATGCCCTTGGGCTGTGGGCCAGTGGGGATGCTTAGGCCACGGCTGCGGCTGCTCAGGGAACCCTGTTCTCAGGTGGAGGTAAATGGTCCCCAGACAGGCAACAGGTGAGAGTCTCTTCTGACCTGCTTGTTACCATGCTCACCTCCTCTGCCCCTACCCCAGCATCAGAGAGCTGAGGACACACTCTGCTGTCAGCAGTGAGAACTGGGGCTCCTCCAAACTGCCACAGGGCCGTGAAGGAACTGGGGTGCTGTGGCTCAGCAGGGCACCACCCTAGGATGGCCCTGTGCAGGACACACATGGGGCTGAGAAGAGCAGCAGATGCTGAGGGCATATATGACCCCGTTGACCCAAACATCAGCTCACAGGGAAAACTGAACCTCTGAGTGGGAATCATGGGCAGGGTTGTGGTCACCACGGAGCCGGGCCCTGGGGGGTGGGAGTCAGGGTCAGGAGGATTCTGTGATGAGGAGATGGCCGCTCAGGACACGCACCTTTCTGAACGTGTCTCATATTTCACAATGAAATGCTAAAGGAAATACAGGGAAAGGACAAGTGAATAAAATATACATTACGTAGGAGTCTCTCTAACCTACTCCAGTCTTCTTGCCTGGAGAATCCCATGGACGGAGGAGCCTGGTGGGCTACATTCCATGGGGTTACAAAGAGTTGGACATGACTGAGCAATTGAGCTCAGGAGTCTCTCTCAACATTGATGTGAAAGACCTCGGGGCTGACACGTTAACTAGAAGCAAAAATCAGCATTGATCTGCTCTGTGTAAGTAGGGTCAAGGAATGAAGAACATAAATTCACATGTGTTTGTGTTTTCATAAATAAACACTAAATGAGCACAAAGAGGGACTTCAGCAATTTCCTGACGAGGATGGGAAAGCACTGGTGGGGACGAGGGGGCGGGCCCTCTCTGCAGAATCTCTAAGCAGCCCTGGGTTTAGAACCAGGTGACCTGACAAACTGTCTATTTTGAAAGACCTCAGCCTGCAGACCCCTGGCAGCGCCCAGTCCTACAGCAGCTCCGACCCTCACCACTTGCAGCTCCGACCCTCACCACCTGCACCTCCAAGCCTCGTGGATGCTGCCCTCCTGGGGTACCCCCGCAGGGCCCACAGGTCACACCTCTTGCCCTCCTCCACCTCCAACTCCCAACACCCCAAGGACCCTATGGCCCACCCTCCAGTGGGCCGTCATCATCATCGTCAACTCAGCTCCTAGACCAGAGCTGGCCCAGGTGGGTCTGAGAGGGTAACAGGCAGGAAGGCCGGAGGTCCCCAAGAGGCAGGAGGAAATAAGTGGCAGACATCCTGCCTGGAACTAACCGATGTGTTTTTTTCTTATGGGAAATGTTTTTCTTAAGCTATGTTAAGGAAGCTATGTATTTGCTTTAGAATTTGCCTTTCTTCAAAATGGTTCCACCTAAGACTAACATTTCTTCTTTTTTCAAACCTTGGGCTGATAATGGTTCAACAAACCAGTATTCCCTGTCAATTGTTTTATGGGTGGGGGTTGACACACCTCATGTCACCCTATCTATTATGGAAGCAGAGCCTGGTGAAACTCCCTCAGCACTGAGTTGTCTCTCTTATCTGATTAATCGTTTTCTAACAGATATAAAACACCTTGCTAGAAACTAGCAAAGGGGCTCTCTTTTCCTGTCCCCTTCTGATGTCCAGGGGCTTCCCTAGTAGCTCAGTTGGTAAAGAATCTGTTTGCAATGCAGGAGACCCAGGTTTGATCCCCAGGTCAGGAAGATGCCCTGGAGAAGGAAATGGCAACCCATTCCAGTACTATTGCCTGGAGAATTCCATGAACAGAGGAGCCTGGCAGCTACAGTCAGGAATCGCAAAAAGTCAGACACGACTGTGCGACTAACTTTCACTTTCACTTTTCACTTTCTGATGTCTATGTCAGACGTTTTTCCTATCTCTACTATGCTTTAAAAGAAACTCTGCTACTCAAAAAGCTCCAAGTCATCAAGCCTCATTTCTGACTCTGGATGGAAATCCTCTCCTCTGGAGGTCACAAATCCCGGCATAACACACAGCTCGCAGAAACAACCTTTCAGGTCTTGTCCCGTTGCCCCCAGCCCTGGGAACAGGGGGGCAAGGGAGCTTGCACTTTCCACCATTTCCCCTCCCTCCCTCACCACCCAGGCCCTGCAGAGACCCTCCTGGGACCCCCACCACTGGGCCTGGGCCACTGAGCTGCCACCAAGAGAAGTCAGTGCCCAGTGCCTGGGATCTCCCTCCTGGGACCCCAAGTCTGACACTGCACCCTCTTCCCCCAGAACCCGGGACCTGGCCCACACATCACTTTCATGTCCCCGGCCGCTTGCTGCTCTCATCTTCTCCTGCCCTGGGAGGAGCTGGTCCGGCCACCCCTCACGTTGGTGGTCCCCGCCATTCCACTGTCCATCAGGCAGCATGGCCCTCATCCCTCCATGAGATCTGAGGGTCCTACTAAGGGGTCTCCGGCCCCCAGGACCCCGGGTACTCTGTGACCCTGTGTCACCTCATGCTCCACCCTCATTCCCTCCCACTTGTCTCCCCGTGTTTGGTGCCTCACGAGGTCCCATTCCTGCCACTCAGCCCAGACCTTCCTCAAGCCCCTCACTGGGATCCCACGTGCACACAGCATGGACCCCACAGGCACCAGTGTGTCATCACTTTACTGGCACTGCCAACCCCAGCCATGCCCACTCCGCACAGCCCCCTATCCTTGCCCCTCATATTCCCCCATCTGGGGCCCCAGGACATGTCTGGAGCAGCTGCAGGGGCGGGTGGAGTCTGTCGAGTTCCCGCTCAGCCGTCACTCCTTCCGGGCCTCCAGCCGGTCCAGCACCAGTGCTGCCTGCGTCTGGGCATCTTGCAGGAGGCTGGAGATGCGCTGGCGGACCTAACAGACACAGGAGCACTTCATCACCACTCACCCGCCACCCACCCCACGGGCCCAGCCTCCCTGCCGGTTCCCTGGGCTGTCCACTCTGGGTGGCCCCGAGCCTCTGACCTGGAGAACTCCAGATCCTCACAGGTCTCTCAGTGAGGGTGGGAGGGTCCCTCTGTCTTTCCTGATGTTTGGGGCCAGCAAGGCCCAGTCCCCACCCTCCCGGTCTCCCTACTTTATCCACCTCTGCTGAAGGCAGGGCTGTGTCCTCCAGGCCCAAAGGGGCAGTGCTTGAGTGGCTAGTGTGTTATCTCAATGCCCTAGGGTGGACAGGGCCTTCTCTAGCTTGGCTAGAGAGGCAAGTCGGGACTGGCTGGCCCTAGTGCTCCCATTCCCAGTCAGGAAATCACTTTTTAACAGTCATCACAAAATCACAAATACAGGGTGGTGGCCAGGGCTGGGAATGGGGGTTACTGTGGGGCCTCCTCTGGAGTGGCAAGAATGTTCCAGCACTCGATAGAGGTAGTGGGCTACAACCGTAAATGTGCTAACTGCCTCTGACTTGTATAATTTAACATAGTGAGTTGCACGTTCTGTGAATTCTCCTCCAAAAAGAGTGACAATGAAATTGTCACAGACGCTGAAGCTGGACAATTACACAGGCCAGCAACTGCTCTCTGAGACAACGTGTTGCCGGTGCTACAGCCCAGCCCATCCACGGGACCGGCCCAGGCCAGAGCCCCCAGGAGGGAGTGAGGGGGTGCCAGCAGGCACCCAGGCCACCCGCCCCCACAGAGACCCTGAAAGAAGGCCCCAGCTGTCCCCTGAGGCCTGCGTCCTGCAAGACAGGCCTTGTCCACCTGCAGCAGCTGGAGGACTGTCTCGTCAGACAGACCCATCCCTCTCTCAAGGACATGCTAGCCAAGTTCCCCTGGGCCCCACATGCGGGAACCAAGGCAACCTCCAGGCCTCTCGGTGGGCCTGGCCTGTGGCCCCGCTAGCTCACCTGGTCCTTAAATGCGTCATCAGTGACATCCTTCAGGTTGATGAGCACATTGAAATATGCACCAAACACACCTGTCTCCAGGGCCTTGGCTGCCACCTGCAATGGCCACAAGGCAGAACCAGCCAGCCTTGATGGGGCAGGCTGTGGGGCCTCCCCCTACCCACTTCTCAGCCCAGGACATAGCCTGGGGGCCTCATGCCTCAGCTGTGAAGACAGCAATCTGACTGGTCACTCGAACAGGAAAGCATCCACACAGCCCTCGGGAGCCCGGAGTCACTGGACAGAAGTCTGGCCCTCTCCAAGGTGGGTCCCAGGGCCCCTGCACCACCCAGTACTCAGAGGTCCACACCCTACTGACCTCAGCACTCCAACCCCACGACCCAGTGATGCCTCAGGCACAGCCCAGGCTGGAGACATGCTTAGCCCAGGCTGGGTGCATGCTCAGTCACTCAGCGTCCAAGTCTTTGTTACCCCATGGACTGTAGCCCGCCAGGCTCCTCTGTCCGTCGGATGATCTCAGGTAAGAATACTGGGGTGGGTTCCCGTTTCCTTCTCCAGGGGCTCTTCCTAACCCAGGGATGGAACCTGCAGCTCCCGCATTGGCAGACAGATTGTTTAGCACTGAGCCACCTGGGAAGCCCGGAGCTGGCCACAGGGGCCCTTTAACAATGAGCACAGCATGTTGGCAGCTTACAGGCCCCAAGGGGCCACAGAGATGGGCAGCACGTGCTGGGCTAGGAAGATCCAGAATGCAGGAACCATGGCCTCTGTGCTCAGGCAGCTTCTAGAACCTTCTCAACAACTCACAGGCAGCCACCTCCCAGGAAAGGAGTATACAGTCCTTAGGGCCTGGAGACCAGACACTGAAAACAGGTGTCTCTCTGTAAAGACCATGTGGCTGGGGGCCTCGGATCGGGCTGTAGACAAATAGCACTGGGCGTGATGGCCCCAGGGCTCCGTGCAGAGCCTACAGACAGGGCGCACATGCATGTCTGCAAGCGCCTGGGGTTTCTGGGAGAGGGGCCAATGGGGAGGAGGGTGGCTGCGGCCAGAGGGGGCAGGCAGAGGTGGACTCTGGAGCACACTCGAGTGTCTGCCTCTGCGCTGTGACCTTGAATGAGATCTTAGTAGAGCCAGCCCTGCAGGCTGAGACGGACCGAGACACCCTGCCAGCACTCACGTCTGCTGGCTCAGTGAGCAGCTGTGACACCCACTGACCCTTCACTCTGCACCGGCAGCAGGGCCCTGCCACGTACCTGCAGGTCTGACCTGCAGGCCAGGTTCACGCACAGGGCCAGCTCTCGCAACACCGGCCACAGCGAGCCCACCGTCTCTGCCAGCGCCAAGGGCACAGCCACCGCCTGCCTCAGCCCCTCCTGCAGAGCGGCCTCACGTCTGGAAGCAAGGCCATTGGCAGTCAGAGCCCAGGGCACCCAGACACCCCCAGTCCCTACCCGATGACTCCTTGAGGAGCCCACGGAACAGGCTGGGACCACAGGGAAATCGTTGTTCAGCCACAGCACACCCAGCGGGGACTGACCAGTACCAGAGATGTTCGCTGCACTCACCTGTCCTTGTCCTCAGGTGTGTTCTTGGGCAGCTTTGTCGCTTTCTGCCAGAGCAAGCACAGAAACACAGGGGGTTGAGGGACTGTGACAAGGGGACTGGGAGCCCGGGGAGGGTGGGGGCCTAACACAGCGCCCACCACCTCCAAGTTTGCTTCCGTAGATCACAGATCAAGGGCCACCTGTGAGGGACTGGAAGGGTGCCGGAGGGGAGTGAGGGCTCCAGCACCAGTCTTCCCCGCCCACTCCAGGGGAGGCAACTGTGCGACCCCAGAGATCAGCATAAAGGTTCAGGCCGTGTCCCCCCACCCCCGAGGGTGACACACAGCCCAAGCCTCCTTCCAGGAAGTATGAAACTGTTCCTCCCACTGCCCCGCCCATGTGAGACACACCAAGAGACGCAGGCGACCTCCAGGTCGGATGGCTGCGCTGTCAGGGGACCTCGGGAGGACCACTCCAGGCACCAGCCCCGCAAGCTCTGCAGGGGCCACTGGGCAGCATCCTTCATACAGGAAATGCACTCACCCCGGGGCGAAAGCCTCCCCCGAGTCACTCACACAGCCATCCACTGAGGCCCAGTGACAGAGGCCAGCTGTCCACCCAGGGCCCAGATGCAGACTAGACTCGGCCCAAACCCCCCAGCAGGGCTGGCCCAAGGCCTCTGCCCCAGGCGTGCCCAGAACACTGTCCACCCTCACATTAGGTCTTGCCCCAAGGTGGCTCTGGGCACTGGTGTCTGCCGGGAGCTCACACCTTCCCCAGCAGGCCCTCCTCCCCCATGGGGTCCAAGCAACCCCCTTCCCTCCTCTCCTGTGTCCCCGCTGGCTCTGCTCTCACACACACCTGGACTTCTTGATCTTGAACTTACACCTCAGCCTTCCTGCGAGTCCCTTGACCTCCACCCAGGTCTGGCAGACACCCCTCTGGGCCCTCCTGAACAAGGGAGGTCTGGATCTAGCCTCCCAGCTCCCAGGGCCCTTTCCGTCTGTTGCTGAGCTGTCTTCTCTGATCGCTAACACTGTGACTGACTGTGTTACCATGTAAAGATTTCTGTTCCCACCCTTTCAGGACCAGAGCTCTTCCCTGAGGACCCGGTCTTCCACCAGCATCTGCGGGTCTGGGTGTCGGCCCATCGGCAGAACGCAGGGAGCTGGGCAGGGGGACGCTGAGCCTGGCTGACCCTCAGGGCAGGTGTCTTCCTCTCCCCCAACCCCCAGCCCTGCAGAGACTCCAACCTGGGGTCACACCTGCACCAAACCTGCTGGGCTCAACCCAAGAGCAGCCAGACCACTGTCCCCTCCCTCCAGGCCCCCTGGTCTCCAGACATCTGTGCTATTGGCAGTCTCCCCCTCACCCCCATGACCCTGGCCCACCTTTCTCTCCTCTGGAGACCCCCATCACTGTACACTGACCCCACTGTCCCTCAGGTCCTGCTCCATAAGGCCAGTGGTGACGGCCTGCCTGCACACGCACCAGGTAGGCCTCGAAGGCCCGGGCATCGGCATCTACCATCGCAGTCAGCTCAGCCACGGCGGCGTGGAAGGGTGGGATCAGGCGGCGCATGGTCACGTCCAAGTGCTCGAACTGGCGCCGCCCATAGGTCATCAGGCCAGCCATGGAGGCCAGGGCGGCACCCTGGGGAGAGCACGCTGATCATGAAACCAGCCCTGGGCCGGGTGCTCCCACCCCCACCGCCCACCCCACCTCCTCGCCCTGGGCCCCACTCAAGGCCAGGGCGGCACCCTGGGGAGAGCACGCTGATCATGAAACCAGCCCTGGGCCGGGTGCTCCCACCCCCACCGCCCACCCCACCTCCTCGCCCTGGGCCCCACTCACCATGGCTGCACTGGCTGCGGCCACGGAGCCGCCCCCCGGGGCTGCTGAGCGGGCGCCCACGGCCCGGATGAAGGCACGCAGGGGCCGGTCCACCAGGCTTTGCTCAGGCCCGTCCTGGGGGACCAGGTACCTGCGGGGCGGGGGCGGTCAGGAGGGCCAGGGTTGGGGTGGGCTGGGGTCTATGTCGGAGGGTCCTGGGTCATTACTTCTAGGCTAGAAAGGTGGGACCGGGGGTGGTCCCTGGCTCAGACACCACAAGGGAGGGGATATGGGCCCTGTTTGCAGAGCAGCCACCCCGAAAGCGGCTGTGACCAGCCAGGAGCTATGTGAGGACTGAATGAGACCTGTCGGGGCCTCACTGGGCCCCCCAACAAGCCCCCAGCCCTGCACTTAGTGACGGAGCAGAGCTCTGGACGACCAAGGGGGTCTCTGTACAGGGGTGGGGGTCGGGGGCTGCTCACTCGATGATCCGCTCCTTGGGGTTGAAGGGGGACAGGGAGTCCAGGCCCAGCCGGTTCACCACCTGGAAGAGGGCCTGGTGAGTGGGGTTCCCTTGGGCCCAGGTCCCACCCCTGCAACCTGTGGGGGTGCTCCCTGGCCCTGGTGTGGAGCTTGCAGGGACACAGCTGCCACACACACTCCTACCCCCACCAGCAGCCCTGCAGACAGAAGCCCTTCAAGGCAGGCGCCCTGCCGGGCCCTGGACTCCACCCACTGGACTGCCCAGGGAGACCCAGGCCCAGTGTGACCCATCCTCCCCACTGGCGAGCCCCTGCTGGAAAGGGGCCGAGACAGCTGCCTCCTGGCCAGGGTTCCAGCTCCTGGGGGTCAGTGGCTCTGGCTCTCAAAGGCCCAGAGCTGCATGAGCGGCCCAGCTATGACCCTCGATGTGACGAAAAGTGAAGTCTACCCAACTTCAAAACAAAGTTGGAAATGTCCTTTTGGTGAAAGAAACTCCCCATATCAGAGAGGAGTTCCTTTGCTTCCCTGGTGGCTCAGAGGTTAAAGCGTCTGCCTCTACTAAGGGAGACCTGGGTTCGATCCCTGGGTCGGGAAGATCCCCTGGAGAAGGAAATGGCAACCCACTCCAGTATTCTTGCCATGGGGTCGCAAAGAGTTGGACACAACTGAGCGACTTAACTAACTGACTTAAAGACGCTTTTAGGACATATCATGGCGCTGATGCTGGCAATACAGTCCCAGCCTCTCTGAGCCACAAGGGGACACATTCCACACAGAACAGAAAGCAACAAGTACAAGATAAGTTGAGAGCCCGGAGGATGCGAGAACAAGGCTGCAACATAGTAGAGGGTGCCCGAGAGCAGCCTGCCCGCTGCAGAAAACCTCAGAAAGAGGAACAGGACTGTCAGAACGGACTTTAGCGCCTACAAGCCTGGCAGGAAGTAAAGGAAACCGTCCAGCGCCAGGAGTGCCCAGAAGTGCCCAGAAAGCTCTCCCTGCCCTGGAGCTGGGTCCACCCGGAGACGCCCAAGCCATCTCTCAGGAGCAGAGCTCAGACGGGAGGCCCCTGGAAGACAGCCCCTCTAAGGATGAATTTGGGAAAAGCCACCCTTCACAGGAAGTAATCGAGATCCTTTCCAGTCTGAGACTTAGTTTGGTGAAGCCCCCAGATGGTGAAGCCCCAGAAAATATCTTTCCCGGGAACTGTAACCTGAGAGGGAGAGAGGCCACAGTTCACACAGAATTCTCTTCTGTGTGGCTCCAAAGCCCAAACAGGAGGCTCATCTACAGGGCCCAAGCACCTGCTTGAGGCAACGCAAGTTTAAACCAGTGACCAAGAATTCAGGAAGATCCCCTAGAGCAGGAAATGGCCACTCGCTCCAATATTCTGGCCTGGAGAATCCCACGGACAGAGAAGACTAGCGGGCTATAGTCCAAGGGTTCCCACAGAGTCGGACATGACTGAGCAACTTGGCATGACCAAGAATCACCACAGAAGAAACCCAGGCACGCAGTCAGAACTCCCAAAGCACCGCAGAAGCATCACTATGCGTGCCAGCAGGCAAGATGGTTTGGGAAGCCAGACCTTCAAAGGCTGCAGATCTCAGAACTTTCAGATAAAGAATATAAAATACTATGGTGGCTCAGAGGTTAAGGCATCTGCCTGGAATGCAGGAGACCTGGGTTCAATCCCTGGGTCAGGAAGATCCCCTGGAGAAGGGATTGGCAACCCACTCCAGTACACTTGCCTGGAGAATCCCATGGACAGAGGAGCCTGGTAAGCTACAGTCCATGAGGTCGCAAAGAGTCGGACACGACTGAGCGACTTCACACACACACGCACATGGTTTAAAGAAGCAATAGACAGCATCAAACATGTTAATAAACGATAAACAGATATGGAAGAGGTGAAAAAGGATGGAGGAGGGAGATTCTTGAGGTTGGATTTCAAGAGGCACAAAGTATTTACACAGTTTCAACTGTCGCCCCAGGGAGGGCTTATTAACAACAACGGGAAAAATAGGAATACCACAGTGATAACCCTGGGTTGGGGATACCAGTTCAACAAGGGGACCCAGGTAACGAACGTCCTGAGGGGGACACCCCATCACTTCTGTGCTGCTCTTGCCGGAAACACACAAGCATACGAAGCCCTGAGAAAGATCAGACCAGCACCCAGCAAGCAGTGCTCACAGCCCATCATGGTCAAGGAAGGACAGGGAGAACTGGGGCCCTGGTCCAGATTAAGGGCGGTAAAAGACAAGGCACGTGGACCCGCTCCTGGTCTGGGGCGGAGCCAGGAGAGGGAGACACTGACATGATTTGATTACAGTCTGCAGAATAGAGCAGATCATACTGTGCTGAATTTCCTGATTGTGATCATTGCACTGTGGTTGTATAACAGAATGTCCTTGATCTAGACAAATACACTCTGAATAAATGAGGCATAAAGGGCACAGTGTCTTCAATCTACTTTGAAATGGTCCAGAAACAAACATGATTGTGCATGAATGTAGAGAAAGAGAGATAAAGAAAATGGTGCAAAATACAATAGGCGAATCTGGAGGGAATAAAGCAGCTCCTGATACTATGTGTGCACCTCTTCTGTGAGCAAGAATTACATCAAAATAAAAAGCGACACAAAACTTTGAAATGGCCAGAAAGAGCACAAACCAAGCAGTAAAGCACATAAGTGATTAAGAAGTGAGGCCTGAGAAAACCACAGCAAAATCAGAGGGGAAAACGGAGAGAAAGTGCAGGAAAAGACAGGATACCTGGAAGAAGAAAATGCCACCGTGGAGTGACTGTGTCTGCAAAGTGAAAGAACCAAACACTGAACCAAAAACATGAAAGAAAATATTCCTGAAACTGAACCAGAGTGAATCTGTACATCACATAGAACCCTGTTCTAAAGAAAAACTGGTGCAGAATAATCAACACCAAGACATATATGGCAGAGTTACTGAATTTCAAGGATAAAGACAGTTCTTCAAGCATCGGGGAGAAAGAACCCGTCAGCAGGGGTGTGGAAGTTACCAGGGGGCCTTAGACTCCCCCACCATACACACAGCGACGTTTATCCCGAAGGTGGCAAAGAGGTGCCTGCGACATTCTCAGGAGAAAAACAAGTGACTGGAGGTTTGGGTTCTCCTTTATTGTTGTTGTTTAGTTACTAAGTTGTGTCTTTGCAACCCCATGGACCTCCAGGACCCACCAGGCTCCTCTGTCTACGGGATTTTCCAGGCAAGAATATTGGAGTGGGTTGCCATTCCCTTTTTCAGGGGATCTTCCTGACCCAGAGATCAAACCCGCGTCTCTGAGTCTCCTGCATTGTCACGTGGGTTATTTACCACTGAGCCATCAGGGAAGCTGTTTGGTTGTCTACTGTTTTGAAAGAATGAAGTCACACAAAGACATTCCCAAACACTCTAGAAACTACAGAATAAAGACCCCTTGAGCCTTTCTTCGAAAACCTGCTTGACTGTGAAATCTAGGCAACACACAGAGAAAGGACAGAGATGCACAGTGACCTCACTTAAGTACAGAACCAAGCTTAAATATCTATGTACATTTAATTCATGTGGATATGGTTACAGAAGGTAAATAGTATACTTCAGACAATGTAAAAATAACAACGAAGCAATTTAAATCTGAACCAGCAATGATAGCTCACACAGTGCACTAATTTCTTGTCTTTCTTCACCAAGAGTCAAGAGACATTCTAACACCGATTAAGAGCTAAAGGAGTAAGTATACTATGCAAACTTAGAAAGGTAACCACCGAGAACTAACAAATGAATTCAGCGGGGTGGCAGGATGCAAAGTCAACCCACAAAGATCAGTGCATTTCTGAACACTAACAATGAACACTGAAGAACAAATTACAAAACAATTCCATTTTCAGTAGCATCCAAAAAAAAAAAAAAAACTTAGGGATTAATTAACTTCACCGAGGAGGTGAAAGACTGTAATGAGAATTACAAAACATGCTGAAAGGAGCTAAAGACACTGAAGGGGACACAGCCCAAGTCCACGGTGGGAAGACGGCGCCGTGACATGGAGCACCACCTGGTGACCGGCCGGGGCAGTATGAGTGGTACCTTTCTGACAGTACCTTCCAGAGAAACAGGAAACCCCACCCTGGATGGTGGTGATGGCCACACAACTTTACAAACGTCCTTAACACCACTGACCAGGACGCTTAAATAAGGCTAAGATGCGAAATTTTATGTCATGTGTATTTTATCATAATTTTAAAAGCTGAGAAAATATTTAAAAGAACCAACTCCCTAAAAAAATGACACAGCTCTAAAAAACAGGGGAACTAGAGAAGGGAGATGGAGAAGGCAATGGCACCCCACTCCAGTACTCTCGCCTGGAAAATCCCATGGATGGAGGAGCCTGGTAGGCTGTAGTCCATGGGGTCTCTAAGAGTCAGATACGACTAAGCGACTTCACTTTCACTTTTTCTTTCATGCATTGGAGAAGGAAATAGCAACCCACTCCAGTGTTCTTGCCTGGAGAATCCTAGGGACGAGGAGCCTGTTGGGCTGCCTCTATGGGGTCGCACAGAGTCAGACACAACTGAGGAGACTTAGCACCAGCAGCTGAGGAGACTTAGCACCAGCAGCTGAGGAGACTTAGCAGCAGCAGCAGCAGAGAAGGAAGAGAAGATGGGGGTAAACACTGAGAGCTACTTTCTCATGTGCACAGCAAGCAGCCTGCAGATCGCAGACCTCAGGCTTCACAGACAGTGAGTGTTGGACAAATTTTGTTTCAACGCTGCTTCAAACAAGTCTATGAGTGCCCTTTTTCCAACAGCATTTGCTCACTGTGTGCCTCTGTGTCACATTTTGGTAATTCTTACAATATTTCTAACCCTCCACCAGCATTAAAATCACAACTCTCTGAAAGCTCAGATGAAGGTTAGCTTTTTTTTTTTTTTTAGTAATACAGTACTTTTAAGTATGTGCACAGTTTTTTTAGACACAATGATATTGCACACTTAACAGACTATAGTATGAACATAACTTTTATATACACCAGGAAACCAGAAAACCATGTGAGTGGCTTTATTGGGATATTCGATTTATTTGTAATGGTCTGGAACCAAATATCTTTGTGGTGCCTGCACTGATAAAAATGGACAAATCACATTGATACATTTAGATAGATTTTAACTTAATAAATCAAAAATGGAGATGAATATGTTAAGTTATGGGCTTCCCTGATGACTCAGCAGTAAAGACTCCACCTGCAATACAAAAGACTCAGGAGATGTGGGTTGGGAAGATCCCCTGGAGAAGGGCATGGCAACCCACTCCAGCAATCTTGCCTGGAGAATCCCCAAGGACAGAAGAGCCTGGCTGGCTACAGTCCATGGGGTCACAGAGTTGCACACACACATTATATTGCCTCCATATAACGGAAGAAAACCGCATCCTGTTTGCCTAAAAACAGGACAAAATCAAGCCCAAGCATATCTGCTGTATTTAGTGAATACAAAAGGATAAATCCAACAACCAAAAGACAAAAGCTCTCAGAGAAATCCAGCCATGTGCTCATTTTAAGAAATATCTTCAAAACAGAACCACCCTGAGGTCAGAGCAACAGGATGGCAAAAGCTGGCTACTGCCAGAGCTGGCTAGAGGGAGCCAGGACCACAGGAACCATCTGGTGAATAGCCCACAGAGGCTAGACTCACACCCCCAAATCTGGACAGGTCAGGGCCAGAGGAGGGGCAAGTCCCTCCATCCAACCAAGCCCAGGCACCCCCTCTCACAGAAGTTTCACAAAACTGAATATATTTTAGGTCATAGAGAAACACCCAACAGTGTCCACCAAGTGAAAAATGTGATCTCAACTTGCAGGCATAGACAATAAAACAAAGAAGGAGAAGTAGGAGGCCACTTGGACAGGAACCCAGGCCTGGGAGCAGGTGCCTGGAGCCGCTGCCCTGCTCTCTCTCAGGACCCCCAGCCCCCTAGCCCCAGCCCCGCCCTCACAGGCCCTGCCCACCAGCCTGAGCCGATGCTCCTCCTCCAGGAGGAACAGGTTCTCCTGCTCACAGTAGAAGGCGGCCGCGTCCAGCAGGGCCTTCAGAGGCACCAGGCCCACCAGCTGCGAGCCCACCACCGGGAGGCTCAGTTCCTGCGGAGGGCGGAGAGGGGAGGTCAGAGATCAGGCATCAGTGCCCAGGCAGCTGGGCTTGGGAATATGGGGAGGACCTGCCCCACTCACCTGGGCTTCTCTGCAGGTCTCCTCGAAGACGGTGTGCAGCCCTGTGACCTCAAAGTCCAGGAGGTTCATGGATACCTGAGCCAGGTTCTTCTCATCCAGGTACCAGCCGATGCCCTGCACCTTGCTCAGGCGTCCTGGCTGCGGAGGACAAGGCTTACCCAGCCCAGCCCTGCCTTTCCTGGCACCCGCACTGACAGTCCCCTCCCCCTGCATCCCCTCAGCTGGCCCAGGGTCTCCCTTCTGCCCCAGACACGGGGACAAGGCGGGCCGTGGCCTGAAGACTGTGCCGTGCAGCTGGTCTCCTCCTGGCCTTGCTCTCCTGGCCTCTCATCTGAGCATGGGAGGGGCCTGCCCACCACCGGAAGCAGAGCCCCCAACGGTGGCTCACCCCACACAGGGTGCAGGCTCAGACCAGGCCCTGCTACCTGGCCAGCATTCCACCCACGTCCTTGTCCTGGGCCTGGCTCCTTCCTCCCATCCCACCCCTGCCCCAGAGGCCAGCTCGCAGCCCTTGCTCCTGGGGCACTCACTCCCCCTCGGGGGGACCTCTGACTTCTGACCCCAGCAGAGCACAGAGCAGGACTGGGGAATTGCCATGCTTCTGTGCTGCGCTTGCCGACGGCTGAGCATTCGGGAGAGAAGCCGGGCCCAGGCCTCTGGGGGTGGAGGCTGACAGGTGAGGAGCAGGGCCTCCTTCACCAGGTGTCTTTGTCTACCTGTGTCCAACGCAAAGTTTCTGCAGAAGTGGTGCTCAAACTAGGTGGGAGTTCCTGTGGCAGACTTGGCGGATCAGGGCGCCTGGGGTACCTGGGGATCCCTGGGGCTCAGCAACGCCTGTTTTCCTATCAGCGGGGAAATGCTGCAGTATGCTGGCCACAGCTGTAGACCTGCTGCTTCCATGGAAAATGTCCTTAAAGACCTGCTCCCGAACCTCAAACCCTGGAACCCTGATCCTGCCAGTCCCGCATGGCATGGACATCGAGGTGGGTGGGGGGTCCACACATGGTGCCCAGCCTTGACCTTCTCTGGGAGCCCCTCGAGATGCAACAGGGACCGGCCAGGCCTCAAGGTACTGCAGGCGCCGCCCACCTGGTCCTTCCCACGACCCTGCTCACGGAGATTGAGGGCGATGCGGTGCGCCTGCTCCTTGGTGCTGAGCAGGTTGATGTTGAACGCCAGGAGGAACTTCCGCGCCCCTGTGGCGGTGGCCCCCCAGCTAGGAACGAAGGAGCTGGGCCCGAAGTCGGGTGCCCACTCGGCCTGCTTGAGCTGTGGGGAGACCGGTGAGTGAGGGGATCGGGGAGGAGGGCCCAGCCCAGACCACCCCCTGCTGAGGGGCACGCACCTTCTCAGGGAGGGCCTCGTACTCCCCGGCCCGGATGGCTGGCAGGGACTGGCGGCTGGTCGTCCGCGCCGCCTCTCCATAGAGGTACACTGCAAAGGGACCTGGCGAGTCAGGCCCCTGACAGCGGGCATTGAGGGACCCCGTTCTTGCAGCTCCATCTTGCTGGCAGCCCCCATCTCTGTGCCCCATTGGGTGGGTGTGGGTGGTCGCAGATGAGCACTCTATATGGGCAGGACCCCTCCTTTGCCCACCCAGGGGCAGGGCAAGCCTCACCCCCACTGTCCAGGCTCTGATGCCCCAGAAAAACCCACAAGAGTTGGGAGCAGGCACGCGGGGCTGAAAGGATATTCATGTTTCTCTCCAAAGTGCATTTTTGCTGAACAAAACATGGAATGTGGAGGAGAGAAACCAAAGCTCACTGCCAGCTCTCGACACCTGCACGAGGCAGGAGACCCATCCCCAAGTCGGCCCATCGGCCCACAGGCAGGGGCCAGACGTGCAGCTGGCCTCTGAGGTGTCCACCTGTTGCGTGTGCTGGGCTTCCCTTGATTTAATTCCCCAAAGAGACTGTTAAGGGCCTTCTGTCTGTCCATCTTGCTCAAGCCCTTCATGGAGCCACTACTCAAGCCCACTGCCAAGCAAGGCTGAGAGTCTGCCAGCTCCCTGAAGGCTGGGACCCTGTCCTCACAGGTTCTCATCATAGGAGAAGGGGGGCATACTCCTGCCTGTCAAAAACCGGCATGGTAAGGTTTATTCCCTTAAAGTCTGCGTTTTTCAGGATGTAAGAGCAGAAACCCTCACAGGCAGCCTGCTGCTGCCACTGTTGAGCTGAGGTGAGGAGGGGCCGCCTGCCCTGGGCTCTCACCTGGCACACCCAGCTCCTCTGCCAGCCGCTGGCCAAAGGCCTGGGCACACAGCACACACTCGTCCATGGTGACGCCCCTCACCGGGATGAAGGGGCACACGTCCAGGGCGCCCATCCGGGGGTGCTCCCCTACACAGAGATGGGGCTGAGGAAGAGGGCCTAGGTGTGGAACCCCACCCTCCAGCCCCTTCTGCGCACATTCAGACTGACCACAGGGCCCCAGAGAGGCAGACTGAGCGCTGCGGCCTGTCCGTGGCAAACCCCTCCCTTCCCTAGCGACCACCTGCGCTCGCAGGGAGTGGGCTTCTGCACCCCGCTGCCCTACAGGGTTACCTCAGAAGCTGAGTCCCACTGCAGGCCAGCAGCCCACGGCCAGATGGCAGCTCCACATTCCCTCCCTACACGGAGCCCCCCAGATGGCAGCCCCATGTCCCCTCCCCCCAGGCAGACCCCAGATGGCAGCTCCACATCCCCTCCCTACACCTGTCTCTTATACACATCTAGATGTGTATAAGAGACAGGGGCAAGTCCCTCCATCCAACCAAGCCCAGGCACCCCCTCTCACAGAAGTTTCACAAAACTGAATATATTTTAGGTCATAGAGAAACACCCAACAGTGTCCACCAAGTGAAAAATGTGATCTCAACTTGCAGGCATAGACAATAAAACAAAGAAGGAGAAGTAGGAGGCCACTTGGACAGGAACCCAGGCCTGGGAGCAGGTGCCTGGAGCCGCTGCCCTGCTCTCTCTCAGGACCCCCAGCCCCCTAGCCCCAGCCCCGCCCTCACAGGCCCTGCCCACCAGCCTGAGCCGATGCTCCTCCTCCAGGAGGAACAGGTTCTCCTGCTCACAGTAGAAGGCGGCCGCGTCCAGCAGGGCCTTCAGAGGCACCAGGCCCACCAGCTGCGAGCCCACCACCGGGAGGCTCAGTTCCTGCGGAGGGCGGAGAGGGGAGGTCAGAGATCAGGCATCAGTGCCCAGGCAGCTGGGCTTGGGAATATGGGGAGGACCTGCCCCACTCACCTGGGCTTCTCTGCAGGTCTCCTCGAAGACGGTGTGCAGCCCTGTGACCTCAAAGTCCAGGAGGTTCATGGATACCTGAGCCAGGTTCTTCTCATCCAGGTACCAGCCGATGCCCTGCACCTTGCTCAGGCGTCCTGGCTGCGGAGGACAAGGCTTACCCAGCCCAGCCCTGCCT
>SJYC01097899.1:0-21163 GCA_006408675.1 Madoqua kirkii
AATCTAGAATGGTGAATCCTTTCCAGAAAGTTCCAGCTCAGAGGAACCACTATCTATGGCAGCTATGGCCTTATGAAGTATGTGCTCTGCTGTGCTGTGGTCAGTGGCTCAGTCGTGTCCAACTCTTTGTGACCCCATGGAGTGTAGCCTGCCAGGCTCCTCTGTCCATGGAATTCTCCAGGCAAGAATACTGGAGTGGGTTGCCAACCCCCTTCCAGGGCATCTTCCCAACCCAGGGATTGAACCCAGGTATCCCACATTGCAGGCAGATTCTTTACCATTTGAGCCACCAGGAAAGCCCCTATGAAGTATATCTCTTCAGTAATAAAACTTGAAAGTCATATTTACTCCTTGATGCATGGGTAGAATGGATGTGCCTTAGCAGCATGTAAACAACTTTATAATCTCCTTGTCCATCTGCATCACAGACCTTGGGTGATGAGGTGCATCATTGATGAGCAGGAATATTTTGAAAGGTATCTTTTCCCAAGCAGTACATCTCAATAGTGGGCTTAAAGTATTCAGTGAACCATTCTGCAAATAGATATGCTGTCATCCAGGCTTTGTTTTCCATTTACAGAACAAAAGTAGAGTAGATGGAGCATAATTCTTTTAGATTTATGCTATGACTTATTGACTATGCCAAAGCCTTTGACTGTGTGGATCACAATAAACTGTGGAAAATTCTGAAAGAGATGGGAATACCTGACCACCTCATCTGCTTCTTGAGAAACCTGTATGCAGGTCAGGAAGCAACAGTTTGAACTGGACATGGAACAACAGACTGGTTTCAAGTAGGAAAAGGAGTACATCAAGGCTGTATATTGTCACCCTGCTTATTTAACTTCTGTGCAGAGTACATCATGAGAAACGCTGGACTGGAAGAAACACAAGCTGGACTCAAGATTGCTGGGAGAAATATCGATAACCTCAGATATGTAGATGACACCACCTTTATGGCAGAAAGTGAAGAGGAACTAAAAAGGCTCTTGATGAAAGTGAAAGAGGAGAGTGAAAAAGGTGGCTTAAAGCTCAAGATTCAGAAAACTAAGATCATGGCATCTGGTCCCATCACTTCATGACAAACAGATGGGGAAACAGTGGAAACAATGTCAGACTTTATTTTGGGGGGCTCCAAAATCACTGCAGATGGTGATTGCAGCCGTGAAATTAAAAGACGCTTACTCCTTGGAAGGAAAGTTATGACCAACCTAGACAGCATATTAAAAAGCAGAGACATTACTTTGCCAACAAAGGTCAGTCTAGTCAAGGCTATGGTTTTTCCTGTTGTCATGTATGGATGTGAGAGTTGGACTGTGAAGTAAGCTGAGCACTGAAGAATTGATGCTTTTGAAGTGTGGTGTTGGAGAAGACTCTTGAGAGTCCCTTGGACTGCAAGGAGATCTAACCAGTCCATTCTAAAGGAGATCAGTCCTGGGTGTTCATTGGAAGGACTGATGCTAAAGCTGAAACTCCAATACTTTGGCCACCTCATGAGAAGAGTTGACTCACTGGAAGACTCTGATGCTAGGAGGGCTTGGGGGCAGGAGGAGAAGGGGACGACAGAGGATGAAATGGCTGGATGGCATCACCAACTCGATGGACACGAGTTTGAGTGAACTCTGGGAGTTGGTGATGGACAGGGAGGCCTGGCGTGCTGCAATTCATGGGGTCACAGAGTCGGACACAACTGAGTGACTGAACTGAACTGAATTCTTTCAGATGATAAATGAGTACTGGCTTCAACTTCAAGTCACCAGCTGCATTAGCCCCTAAAAGGAGAATCAGTCTGTTCTTTGACGCTTTGAAGCCAGGCACTTACTTCTACTTCCTGGCTATAAAATTCTAGATAGAATCTTCGTCCAACAAAAGCTGTTTCATCTACATTGAAAATCTGTCCTTTAGTGTAGCCAGCTTAATGAATTATCTGAGCTGGATCTTCTGGACAACTTGCTGCAGCTTCTACACCAGCCCTTGATGCTTCACTTTGCATTTTGATGTTATAAAATGGCTTCTCTCCCTAAACCTCATGAACCAACCTCTGCTGGCTTCAAACTTCTCTTCTGCAGTTTCTGCAACTCTCTCAGCCTTCACAGAGCTGAAGAGGGTTGAGGTCTTGCTCTGAAGAAGGCTTTGCCTTAAGGGAATGGCATGGCTGGTTTGACCTTCTACCCAGACCACTAAAACTTTCTTTATATCTGCAATAAAGCTGTTGTGCTTCCTTATCATTTGTGTGCTCACTGGAGCACCTTTCCTTTCCTTCAAGAACTTTCCTTCGCATTCGCAGCTTGACTGTTTGGCACAAGAGGCCCAGCTTTCAACCCACCTTGGCTTTCGGCATGCCTTCCTCACTGAGCTTAATCATTTCTATGTTTTGATTTAAAGTGAGAGATGTGTAACTCTTCCTTTCACTTGAACACTTAGAGGCCAGTGGAGGGTTATTAACTCACCTAATTTCAATACTGTTGTGTTTCAGAGACAAGGGAGGCCCCAGCAGAGGGAGAGGGGTGGAGGAGGGCTGGTCAGTGGAACAGTCAGAACATCCACAATGCTTATGCATTAAGTTTTCTGTCTCGCATGGGTGTAGTCCTTGGTGTCCCAAAGCAATTATGATAGTAACATGAAAGACCACTGAACAAAGATCACCACAATAAAGATGATCATTTTGTAGTCAATGAAGCAGATGTTTTTCTAGAATTCCCTTGCTTTTCTATGATCCAACAGATGTTGGCAAATTGATCTCTGGTTTCTCTACCTTTTATTAACCCAGCTTGTACCTCTAGAAGTTCATGGTTCACATACTGCTGAAGCCTAGCTTGAGGGATTTTGAACATAGCTAATAGAAGGGGAAAAATTGAAAGCAGTGACCGATTTTTTTTTCTTGGGCTCCAAAATCACTGCAGAGAGTGACTACAGCCATAAAATGAAAAGAAGCTTGCTCCTTGGAAGAAAAGCTGTAACAAACCTAGACAGCATATTAAAAAGCAGAGACATCACTTTGTCAACAAAGGTCCATATGATCAAAGTCATGGTTTTTCCAATATTCATGAATGGATGTGACAGTTGGACGATAAAGAAGGCTGAGCACCAAAGAATTGATGCTTTTGAACTGTGGTGTTGGAGAAGACTCTTGAGAGTCCCTTGGGTGGCAAGGAGATCAAACCAGTCAATCCTAAAGGAAATCAACCCTGAGTATTCACTGGAAGGACTGATGTTGACGCTGAAGCTCCAAATCTCTAGTGATCTGATGCACAGAGCTGACTCATTAGACAAGACCCTGATGCTAGGAAAGACTGAAGGCAAAAGGAAAAGGGGGCAGCATGAGCAGGTTAGATAGCATCACCAACACAATGGACAAGAATTTGAGCAAACTCCTGGAGATATTTCCCCCAGCAATCTTGATTCCAGTTTGTGATTGATCCTGCCCAGCATTTCACATGATGTACTCTGCATGTAGAATCAGACATGGAACAATGGACTGGTTCCAAATTGGTAAAGAAGTATGTTAAGGCTGTATATTGTCACCCTGCTTTTTTAACTTCTATGCAGAGTACATCATGAGAAATGCCGGGCTGGATGAAGCACAAGCTGGAATCAAGATTGCCAGGAGAAATATCAATAACCTCAGATATGCAGATGATACCACCCTTATGGCAGAAAGCAAAGAGGAACTGAAGAGCCTCTTGATGAAAGTGAAAGAGGAGAGTGAAAAACTTGGCTTAAAACTCAATATTCAAAAAACAAACATCATGGCATTCGGTCCCATCACTTCTTGACAAATAGATGGGAAACAATGGAAACAGTGAGAGACTTTGTTTTCTTGGGCTCCAAAATCACTGCAGATGGTGACTGCAGCCATGGAATTAAAAGATGCTTGCTCCTTGGAAGGAAAGCTATGACTAACCTAGATACCCCATTCCAATACTCTCGCCTGGAAAATCCCATGGACAGAGGAGCCTCGTGGGCTGCACTCCATGGGATCACTAAGAGTCGGACGTGAGCGACTTCACTTTCACTTTTCACTTTCATGCATTGGAGAAAGAAATGGCAACCCACTCCACTGTTCTTGCCAGGAGAATCCCAGGGACAGAGGAGCCCAGTGGGCTGCCGTCTATAGGATCACAAAGAGTCAGACACGACTGAAGTGACTTAGCAGCAACAGAAAGCATATTAAAAAGCAGAGACATTACTTTGCTGACAAAGATCTGACTAGTCAAAGCTATGGTTTTTCCAGTAGTCATGTATGGATGTGAGACCAGGACCATAAAGAAAGGTGAGCATTGAAAAATTAATGCTTTTGAACTGTGGTGTTAGAGAAGATTCTTGAGCGTCCCTTGGACTGCAAAGAGATCCAACCATTCAATCCTAAAGGAAATCAGTCCTGAATATTCTTTGGAAGGACTGATGCTGAAGCTCCACTTGATGAGAAAGAACTTGGCCACTTGATGAGAAGAACTGACTGGTTGGAAAACACCCTGATGCTGGGAAAGACTGAAGGCAGGAGGAGAAGGGGACGACAGGATGAGATGGTTGAATTACTGACTCAATTGACATGAGTTTGAGCAAGCTCCAGGAGTTGGTGACAGACAGGGAAGCCTGGTGTGCTGCAGTCCATGGGGTCCCAAAGAGTCAGACATGATTGAGCAACTGAGCTGAACTGAACTCTGCATGTAAGTTAAATAAGCAGGGTGACAATATACAGCCTGGACATAGTCCTTTCCCAATTTTGAACCAGCCAGTTGTTCCACGTCCAGTTCTAACTGTTGCTTCCTGTCCTACATTCAGGTTTCTCAGGAGACAGGTAAGGTGGTCTGGTATTCCCATGTCCACAGTTTACTTTCCAGAATTTTCCAGTTTATTGTGATCCACATAGTCAAAGGCTTTAGTGTAGTCAATGAAGCAGAATCCAGCCTTGTCATGGCAAAGAGGCCTGTATAACTCAATGAAGCTGTGAGCCATGCCTTGCAGGGCCACCCAAGATGGCTGGGTCATAGTGAAAAGTTCTGATAGAATGTAGTCCACTGGAGGATAGAAGGACACCCCCTCCCCCTTCATGGATCATATCTGCAAAACATGTACCAAAAAAGTCTGGTATCCAGAAAACATAACTCAGCCATAAGAAGATAAGCTACTCACTTATTTAAATGGTCAAAAGATGTGTACAGACAGGGCCCCAGATCCCAGGAGCATGGGCACATTATTCTCCTCCGGCTACTGGCTGGATGCAGAAGCTGGGCCCTGACCACCCTCCCCAGCAGCCAACCCCTCACTCCTGCCTGCTCCTCACCCTCCTCACCATTCAGGTAGTAGCTCCTCCTGGTTCGGTCCCCAGAGGGCAGGCTGCTCTCTGAGAAGCACACCTTTTTGGGCCGGCCCACTTCCTGAGTCTCCAGCAGGGTCTTCTCCACCAGCGGGTCCTGCAAGGGGCTCAGAAGTGGGGATAGCTTTCGGTCGGAGCCTCGGGAGATACGCAGTTCCGGGGAGCTGAGGAAAGCCTTGAAGGGCACCTGGGAGGACGTCACACAGCCTGGGGAAGCGTCGTCCTCACTGGAGAGGGGGGCATGTGAGCACAGCAGGTCTTCTAGGGAGGATCCCTGCAGCTGGGAGGGTGCATCAGGGCCGCTGGTGAACCTTCCAAAGTCTGGAACTGGGGCAGGGAGGGAGGAACAAGCTGTGAGGCAGAGGCTCCTGGAGCACCCGCGTCTTGCAGAGACCCTGCCCCCAGCTTTGACATCTGCCCCCACTTCCCCTCTGGAGGAGGCGATGGTCCCAGAACAGCAGCAGCCCCAGGTCTAGAGGCACAGCACACATATGGCCTCCAACACTCCCCCTGTGTGTCCACACACTGTGACAGTGACCTATATGTGTGTCTTAAATTTGATATAAATGGTATTGCCCAGCACCTTTTATTATGAAACTTCTTTTTTTTAGATTTATGCATGATGAGTGTGTCATTGGGAAGCTCTATGGTTCACTTAACCATTTCCTGGCACACGTGCATACATGGGCACACATCTGCACATACATGCACACACACACATGGATTTTTTTCATCCACCCCCACCCTGCTGCACATGGGACTGTTTCCAGGATTCCTTGTAAAAGCAGAGTGGTGGTCAGCATCCCTCATGTGTGTCCCCTGCCAGACACACAGTCCAGGAACTGTCAGGACGTCACCGCAGTGAGGCGGCAAGGGCCCCTGGTGCTTGTTCTTCCTCTGGCTCAGTCCCAGGAGCCTGGTCCCCTTTGCTCTGGACTCACATATTCCCAGGGGAGGTAGGCCATCCCAGCCATGGGCAGGGGCCGGGAAAACTCTACTCATGGGCTTGGGGAAGAGCCGTATCTGTGACCTAATTTTAAAGGGATTGTTGTGTGGTCAGGTGTGTTTGCACTTCACTTTTAGTTTCTATTTAGTGAACTGAAATTCCCTTCTGTTATTCCCAAGGCTTAACAAAGTTGTGTGAAACATAAAACAATTTTTAAAATCCTCAGTCAAAACTTTCAAGCCACATTAAACTATAAGTGAATCAGAGTCAATAGAAAACCCATCTCCTCAAAATGAAAAGCATTCTCAGGACTTCCCCAGTGGTCCAGTGGGTAAGAACTCACCTTGCAATGCAAGGGTTGTGGGTTCAATCCCTAGTCAGTGAACTAAGATCCCACATACTGCAGAACAACTCAGTCCACTCCACAACTAGAAAGCCCAAGTGCCACAACTAAGACCAAAAAATATATACATATTAGGGGAAAAAATTATCTTCAGTAATGATCAGATCAAGGAGAAAATAAAAATAGAAAAAATGATCATTGAGAAATAAAATCAGAACACTAGGTATATTGACATCAATACATTTAAAACTGTATCTAAAGTGAAATTAGCAACTTAAATCCTTTAATTACTTCTAAAACATCATCAAAACATTAAACATTCATATAGGGATAAACTCTTGAAGAAAGCAAAAGTCAGAGAGTAATAAAAATAGCAGCAGAAATAAACTTGAAACAGTTCTACAAGAAGTCCAATAAGATAGTGAAACTGTGGAAAGCTACTTTAGAGAAACAGAAAGCAAAAGAATAAAACTGAAAATGAGAAAAGCCAGATAAGAATGACCAGGAAGACAATGTTTAAATCGTAAAAGATTATATCCAAGTGAATATTACTTGAAAACTTTAATAAAGGAGAGATCACTTGGGAAGCTATTTTCAGTGACTCAATAAGAAGTAGAAAACCTGCACAAATGAATAAGCAAAAAAGAAACACCTAGAAGTTATAGAATTATGGGCAAAGAGCTGAAGGCCTGGGTGGTGGGTGGATGAGTTCTTTCAAGTCCTCAAACAGTTCACAACCCCTGCACCATATGAATGAGGCTGGAACACTGAAAAAAATTAAACGATACTTGATTATCAAGCTTATAAATTGTCACAACTCTGATATCAAATCCCTGAAAAGACAACCCACAGAAAGAAAACTGCAGCCCAGATTCACATAGGAATCAGAGAAAACAGAGTCCAGAGATCCTGAGCAAAGTCCCAGCCAAACAGATGCCACAGCAAACAGCTCAGGCCAGAACCGGGAGTCTCTCAACAACACAGTGGAACAAGACCCCACAGGCCAGTGGGGGCGCAGCCGAGGGTACTTCGGCCAGTACAGAAGTGAGGTCATAAAATCTTAACAAAATGAGCCCTTCTTCAATTTTGTTGTTGTTCTTTAAAAATAAGGACTAGAAAGCTTTTCCCCAGCACTCAGCCTACACTCCCCACCCCCGATACCTGGACAGACAGGTCTGTCCACTGCTGACCACCCTCCAGAAGGATGAGGGGGGAGCCTGTCAAGGCCAAAAGTCCTGGGATTCCTGAGGAAGAAAGACAGAAATGAGCATATGAGCTGCCGTTTTTGTTCAACTCTCTGCGACCCCATGGGCTGTAGCCCACCAGGCTCCTCTGTCCATGGGGATTCTCCAGGCAAGAATATTGAAGTGAGTTGCCATTCCCTTCTCCAGGGGATCTTCTTGAACCAGGGATTGAGTTCTTGTCTCTTGCTTGGCAGGTGGATTCTTTACCACTGAGCCACCAGGGAAGCCCATCTGAGCCACCAACCCCATTTAAAAGTCTGTAAACAGCAGCTACAGAACTCAGAAAACATGGGGGAAAGAACTGGAAAACTTAGCAGAACAAAATAGCTCAGGGAGGGACTGGATAGTGAATTGCCTGGTGGTCTAGTGGTTAGGGCTCCACACTTTCACTGCCCAGGGACTCGGTTTAACCCCTGGTCAGGGAACTAAGAATCAGCATGCCTGGTGGCCAAAAGTAAAAATAAAAATATAAAGTAAGCAAAATATGATAAGGGGCCTAGATATAGGCTAAATATTTACAAATCAACAGATTTCCAAAACACAGTAACATGGATAACTGAAAACACAGTGGAAAAAGAAATCTCATCCATGATTGCAATAAGTAATATAAAGTGCCCCAGGAATAAACCAATTAATGTGAAAGATTTATGTGAGAAATGGCTAAAGAGACTTGAAGAAACAGAGTTAGAACAGCTTAATAGAGCTGCAGCGGACGATCTCATCCTCTGGGCAAATGTAAGAAAAAGAGACATGAAAATAATTACCCTGCCTTCCAAGCCAGTGATTCTACCTTTAGGGAAACATACCCTAAGGAAATAACTCTGAATAGAAAATGCTTTTGCTGTGGTATTTACTTCAGGGTTGGAGAAGGAAATGACAACCCACTCCAGTATTCTAGCCTGGAGAATTCCATGGACAGAGGAGCCTTACGTGTTATGGTCCATGGAGTCACGAGTCAGAAGTGACTGAGCAACTAACACTTACTTCAGGGTAAGAGAAAAGAACTGTCATTTCAAACATAAGGAGAGTTCATTAAATTCTGGTTCATCTGGTTCTGGACTATTACACAGCTATTTAGAATGTATTTATGACAATATAGAAGCAGCTGTCTTGTAATGGTAAAGGGAAGAGGCAGAGAGAACACTCAGAAACTATTTGAAATCACTGGACACTCCATGCAGGACAAGGAGTCCAGGATCATTTCAAACATAAGGAGAGTTCATTAATTCTGGTTCATCTGGTTCTGGACTATTACACAGCTATTTAGAATGTATTTATGACAATATAGAAGCAGCTGTCTTGTAATGGTAAAGGGAAGAGGCAGAGAGAACACTCAGAAACTATTTGAAATCACTGGACACTCCATGCAGGACAAGGAGTCCAGGCAACCGTGGAGGCTCTGAGACCCCAGGGGCTCAGGTATCAGGGTGATCTGGAGGAGACTGGCCTGGGAGGGGAGGGCCTGGGCTGGCCAAGGCTCCCACCCCACCCTGTCCCTTGGAACACGTGCACCATGTGCAAAGTGGCCCCAGAAGGTGACCCCAGCTGTGGGAAAGGTGCAGCTGGAGAGGCCACAGCCCTTTGGAGATGGTCCCAGTGTCCATGTCAACACTTGAGCTATGCGTGGCCTTTGACCCAAGGATTCCTGGACAGCCCCCGTCAGCAGGTCACAGGGGTACCTGTGAAGCCCCTGTGGCTGCTGGGAGATGGAGGAGCACTTCTGTCATGGAGACCAGACTTAAGGGCTGGTGGTGAACCCACAGGGAACAGTGAGCGGGCCCTCCAGGAGATGGCCAGTGGTCAAGAACGGAAGATAGACGGCTGGAGTCAGTGTAGAATGGCTCCACCCTGTTCACATAAACTGCGGATCCTGGGATACACATGCAAACAGCCACCAAAACTTCAGAGAGAAGCCAGAGTCGACGTGGACAGCAGACGTTGCTGGGAGGGGGGCCAGGAGCCTGCAGTAGTGAGTGATCTTGCTCAGTGAGAACAACAGATTTTTAAAGCACATCCTGTGCAACTTCCTTGGTGGCTTGGTGGTAAAGAATCCGAGTGCCAGCGCAGGGATACGAGTTCCATCCCTGGTCCAGAGAGATCCCACATGCGGCGGAGCAACTAAGCCCGTGCGCCACAACTACTTGAAGCCTGTGCTCCAGAGCCCAAGAGTCGCTGATCTCTAGAGCCTGTGCCCCGCAGCAACAGAAGCCACTGCAGTGAGAGGCCTGCAGCCAAAACTAATAAATAAATAAACCGCATCCAGTTTCTAAAGCAAACGCAGAGCCGCTGCTGTGCGCAGCTCCCGTCCCCCTGAAACCTCAAGCTCTGCTGGGGAACTCCTGCCAGTTCTCCAAGTCCAGCCCCAAGGCCAACGTTACACCCTGGGGACAGAGGTGGCTCTGAAGACAGCGGGGGCCCATCAGCCCACACCCTGCAACAGGGGCTCCAAGGCCTTTCTTTGGAAGGCTCGAGGCCTCAGGTGGGCCAGGGGCTGGGGCTCCTCCTAAGACTCATCCAGGAGGATCTGGGCTTACCCTTTGGGTGGGATGCTGGCCATGCCCCAGAGACAGCCTGATTTGTACCCTGAAGGGGAACAGCGCGGCCTGAGCAAGGGCCTGCACCTCACCCAAAGCTCACCTTCCAACCTGGCCAGTCCACCAATCACACAGACGGCTCTGTGCCCTGAGGGTTCAGTTCAGTCGCTCAGTCGTTCAGCTCCTTGTGATCCCATGGACTGTAGCACGCCAGGCCTCCCTGTCCATCACCAACTCCCAGAGTTTACTCAAACTCATGTCCATCAAGTCAGTGATGCCATCCAACTATCTCATCCTCTGTCATCCCCTTCTCCTCCTGCCTTCAATCTTTCCCAGCATCAGGGTCTTTTCAGATGAGTCAGCTCTTCGTGTCAGGTGGCCAAAGTGTTGGAGTTTAAGCTTCAACATTAGTCCTTCCAGTGAATATTCAGGACTGTTGGATCTCCTTGCAATCTAAGGGACTCTAAACTCCAACACCACAGTTCAAAAGCATAAATTCTTCTGTGCTCAGCTTTCTTTATAGTCCAACTCTCACATCCATACATGACTACTGAAAAAACTGTAGGTTTGACTAGATAGGTGGACCTTTGTTGGCAAAGCAATGTCTCTGCTTTTTAATATGCTGTCTAGGTTGGTCATAACTTTTCTCCCAAGGAGTAAGCATCTTTTAATTCTGTGGCTGCAGTCACCATCTGCAGTGATTTTGGAGCCCTCCAAAATAAAGTCTGTCACTGTTTCCCCATCTATTTCCCATGAAGTGATGGGATCGGATGCCATGATCTTAGTTTTCTGAATGTTGAGTTTTAAGCCAACTTTTTCATTCTCCTCTTTCACTTTCATCAAGAGGCTCTTTAGTTCTTTACTTTCTGCTGTAAGGGTGGTGTCATCTGCAAATCTGAGGTTATTGATATTTCTCCCAACAATCTTGATTCCAGCTTGTGCTTCAGCAAAGCTCAGTTCTTAGGACAAAGGACCACAGAGCAGGCCGAGGTACCTGACTGTTGGCAATGGTCACAGTGCAGACAAGGCCTTGGGGACAAGTGCCTCAGGCAGCCACTGCCAGGCAGGCATTCCTCGTAGGCTGAGGAGGTGGCATGGACCCTCTGCGGGGTGTCATGTCAGGGACACAGCACTGAGACATGCCCCCTCTACCCATGGTCACCCGGGGACACTGTGTGTCTTGGTCACGGGCAGAGCTGAGGACAGGGCCCCAGGCTCCACCAGCTGCTCCCCCCTCTACCCACTGTCTCCCTAACCCATGAGGATCCTGCTTGTCTGAGCTCCCTCCTCAAGGCCCACCCTGAGGCTGAAGGTGTGGAGATGCTGTGAGGGACCCTTGCACTCCGGCACATGCTTGCTCACAGAGTCTGCTTGCTCAGGGCAGGAGGTGACCACGCCCAACATTCAGGAGGTGACCACATCCAGAGCAGGTCCCAGAGCCACCGAGCAGCCCCCTGGGACCCAGCAGCAGCTCTGAAAGAAGCTTCAACAGAGGAAAACAACTCACTCCAGGTGAACAATTTACCCTGAGAAGACAGCTGGTCTGCAGGCACGGCCATTGCCAGGGTGGGCACAGGCATTGCCAGGGCGAGGGCTGGGTTATGGACTCCACCTGCCCTGCTGGGCAGTGAGTGATCATCACCTCCGGGAACACAGAGCTCATCTGGTCACTGGGCCCATGGTCCACACATCCCAGCCACTCAGACCAAGGTCACGGCGCCAACCACGCCCTAAGTCACACTTCCCACATACAAACACTTTCAAGCAGAGCCAGCTACCTTCATAGAAAGTGTCTTGGCCTCTGAAGGGGCTCCCACGGGGTGAGCCGGGTGACCGCGCCGCGCTTACTTCCTGTCTGTGACCCACAGGTCTCTCTCTAGGCAGGGTCCTTCCCTCTCCAGGTGCAGCGTCAGCCAGTACAGTGGGCACAGCTGCCCCGGCCGAGGGCTGAGCACACCCGGCTGGCCAGCCTCCAGGAGAGCAGAGTCGCACACAGCCTGGCTCTGCCATCCCCTGGGCTGGCCTCAGTGGACCTGCTTTAAGCCTCTGTGGCAGCACCTCAGCAGCCACCACAGACGGAGCCCCACTAGCCCAAGCGAGTCACCCGCCTGCCCACGCGCCTCCCAGAGTTGGCTCACCTGCGCTCCCTGGGGAGCAGGCCTCGGGGTAGGCAGGTGCCTTGGGGAAGAGGAAGTCACGGCCCCCGCGCCCACAGCTCTCCTGGCAGCTCTCGCTCAGCAGTCGCTTCAGCATCTGGTTCTCCTTCATGAGACGCACCTGCTTCTTGAGGTCAGCGTTCTCGCTCATGAGCCTGTTCATCAACTCGCTGCCCTCAGCCATGGCCAGCCCTGTCACGTGTGGGCCTGCGGCCCCATGGAGATGGAAAATCAGAGCCCGCGGGCGCTCCAGAAACACCAGGAGCCCCGAGTTCCACTGGCCTTCCACAGCCTTGTGATGTCACCCTTAAAGCGGCAGCGTCTTGGCCACGGTGAGCAGAGGGGTGGGGACAGGAGGTGGGGATGGGGCACCTCACGGGGTGGGCTCCCCAGCAAGGGAACATCACAGGCCGAGGCTGAGGCAGGAATGTTTCAGGAACAGCCAGGAATCTGAGCTGCAGGAGTATCCGCAGGCTTGGAGGAGGGGAGCTCTGCCTTCATTGAGTGACTCAAGGACCCCCTTCCCTGCCCTCCCCCGCAACTGCAGGGCACCTGCAGGGTCCTGGAGGCATGCACGCCGGCCCGGAGCTGGGGCTGTCTGACCTGCAGACATGGATGACATACCCACAGGATGCACGCCTGAGGAAGAGGAGGCTGTGGGCCCAAGAGAGACAGGCCGGGGAGTGCCCCTCAGTTGCCCCCACAGCCCACGGAGCTCTGGCGGGCTCTCAGGGGCTGGCAGTTGGAGGCCGCCTGCTGACTGCACTCCCCTGGCCTCAGGGTCCCGGCAGCACATCCGCATCCCCACACTAAATGCCAGATCTAAGCATCTGGACACTGACCGGTATGGCACCTGAGAACCCCCAGCCAGGGCACAGGGCCGTCTGGACAGCCCCATGCAGAGTCCTGCCCAGGTTCCAGTCCTCAAGCAGTGTGACCTCTGTGAGCCCCACCAACTATCTACCTGGGAGGCACACCAAGTCAGCAGTTTCCTGGCACCAAGGGCAGCAGAGAGGCCTGCTCCTCCTGAGGACATGAGCCCCAACAGGAGCATCAAGTCCTCTCTCCCCTCCTGCTGATGTCTAGGGCTCCCCGTGGCAGCAAGGGCTGGGGTGGGGTGGGAGGAGCCCCCAGCAGAACACAGCTTCGACTCTCCCAAGACTAACTTAGTGCAAGGTCACTGCAGGAAGACAGAGCCCTGGGTGGGGCTTGCAGAGAAATGATACTAAATCCCAACCATCCCTCTCACATCCCGAGACAGAACAGATGGGACAGTGGAAACACGGCCGGCGCCCATTGAGGAAGGCTGGAGGCAGTGCCCTACCAGGCTCGAGAATCAGGCAAGAGGGCATGAGTAGCTCCACTCAGCTGGCCCCTCCCTTCACATTTAAAATGCCATTTTCTTTCCCACCCCAAGAACACTTTCTCAGCCATGGACCTGGGGACATCCTGCCAGTTTCTTGGTCATGATGCAGTTCCCTTCTAACACATCACATTCAGCTTGCTAATATTTTAAGCATTTTCTGTCTTCATGAAGGAAATTGATCTGTATCTCCTCTTTTTGTCCTGTTTACTATCAACATTGTATTGATCTTATACAATGAGTTGCAAAGGGTTCCCTCCTCTCTTCTGTGTGCCGTTAGATTGCTATTTCTCTCCTAACTGTTTGATAAATTCACCAGCAAGGCCATAAGAGCCTAGAGTTTTCTTCCGGGAAAGTTTCTGATGTAATTTTTTAAGTACCAATAAAGTCACTTAATGTTTCCGCTTCATCTCATTCCCATCTAGACAACAGTGTGGCTTCTGAGGAATTTGTCCACGTCATCTACACTGTGGAATACAGGCATCACACAGTTCATATTTCCTTGCTACCCTCTCTGAAGCCTCACACCTCTGAGCACAAATAGGTACAGCCAAGGCAGAAAACCCAAATGTAAAAGTGCAGCAACAGTGCCAGTGGGTTTTGCAGGAGCACCTACAGGAAGCAGAGTGGTGGGACCAACATGCGCCAAGGAGAAGGGCGCAGGCTTGCTTCCACAGGATCTGTACTGATACCATTTGTAGTCTCAATACAAGTTCTTCACTTGGTCAGACAAGAGGCCTGTTAACTTTTCTCAAAGCATCACCTTTTGGTTTCATTGATCTTCCTGTATGTTTTCTGCAGCATCTGACATCTACTCTTCTGTCCAGTATTCCCTTCCTTCTACTTATTTGGTTTTAAGATTCTTAAGATGGAAACCTAATTTTCAGTACTAACATGTAAGCCTGTAAATATTTCTCTAAACGCTGCATTAGTGACAACCCACAAATTTTGATGTTTTCATTTTTGTTCGGTTTGAAATATTTTCTGATTCCCCTTGTGCTCTTAATTATACATGATTTACTTTTTCTGTCTTTATTTTTGGCTGTGCTGGGTCTTTGATGCTACACAAGCGCTCTCTAGTTGGGGCCTGCTCTGTTCATTGCAGTGGGTGGGCTTCTCACTGAGGTGGCTTCTCTTGATGTGATCTCAAAGCATCACCTTTTGGTTTCATTGATCTTCTTGTATGTTTTCTGCAGCATCTGACATCTACTCTTCTGTCCAGTATTCCCTTCCTTCTACTTATTTGGTTTTAAGATTCTTAAGATGGAAACCTAATTTTCAGTACTAACATGTAAGCCTGTAAATATTTCTCTAAACGCTGCATTAGTGACAACCCACAAATTTTGATGTTTTCATTTTTGTTCAGTTTGAAATATTTTCTGATTCCCCTTGTGCTCTTAATTATACATGATTTACTTTTTCTGTCTTTATTTTTGGCTGTGCTGGGTCTTTGATGCTACACAAGCGCTCTCTAGTTGGGGCCTGCTCTGTTCATTGCAGTGGGTGGGCTTCTCACTGAGGTGGCTTCTCTTGATGTGGAGCACCAGCTCTAGGCACACAGGCTTCAGGAGCTGTGGCACTCAAGCTTAGTTGCCCAGTGGCATGTGGGATCTTCCCAGACCAGGGATTGAACCCATGTCCCCTGCATTGCAAGGTGGATTCTTAACCACTGAACCACTAGGAAAGCCTGACTATAGATGATTTAGAAGTATGTTGTTTCATTTCTGTATATCTGGGATTTTCTAAGACATTTTATTACTGATTTCTAACAACTCCACAGCACACTACACAGTACACTCTGTGCAGTTTCAACCCTTTTGACACTTGTCTCCTGACATAGCACATGGCCTATCTTAGTGAATAAGCACTGGAAAGAATGCTATGTTATATAAATGAGGTTACTCAAGCTGGTTGGAGGTTTTGTCTACAGTTTCTGAGATAAGTACTGCAATCTCCCACTTTTATCGTGTATTTATCTAATTGTCTCTGTAGTCCCACCAGCTTTTGTTTCATGTACTTTGAAGCTCTATTATTAGGTGCATATAAGATTGCTAAGCCTTCTTGTTGAATTGACATTTTTATCATTTGTAAATGTCTCTATTTCTGATACTATTCCTTTTCCTGAAATCTACCAATATAGCACTTTTTCTTATTTGTATTTTCATTACACATTTTTTTCTAAGCTTTCACCTTTATCCTGTATCTTTATACTAAAAATTTCTTATGGAGACTTCCCTGGTGGTTCAGTGGTTAAGAATCCACCTTGCAATGCAGTGGACATGGGTTCAATCCCGGTTAGGGAACTAAGATCTTACATGCCACAGAGCCACTAAGCCCACACACTACAAACTAGAGAGCCCATGCGCTGCAACTGTTGAGCCTGCCAGCAGCAACCAAGGTCCCGCATGCCACAACTAAGACCCGACGAAGCCAAATAAACACACTTAACAAAAAAAAAAAAAAGAAATTTCTAATGGACAACATAGATGTGTCATGCTTTTCATCCAACATGACAATCCCTGCCTTTTAACCAGAATGCTTAGCCCTTTACAGTTAGTATAATTATTTGAATTGGTGGTGTACGTCTTACTAGTGTTTGGGGGCTGCCATAACAAAACACCAGTCTGGGTGATTAAACAACAGAAAGTAATTTTCTCAGGGTTCTGGAAGCTAGAGATCCAAGACAAGGGTATCAGCAGGGCTGGACCCTCCTACGGCAATTGCATGCAGACAACTGCCCACTGGGTCCTCAGGCGGTCTTTCCTCAGCGTGTGCTCTGAGTGTTTCTCTCTCAAGGACACCAGTCCTTCTCAATCAGGGGCTTACCCGTACAACCATATTTAACCTTATCTTCTTAAAGGCCCCATCTCCAGGTGCAGCATCATATGAATGCTACTGTGCCCAGTCTCTTAGCTGTGTCGACTCCTCCAACCCGTGGACTATAACCCACCAGACTCCTGTGCCCATGGAATCTTACAGGCAAGGATACTGGAGAGGTGTGCCATTTTCCACTCCAGGGGATCTTCCTGACCCAGGGGTCAAACCAGAGTCTTGTATCTTCTGCGTTGGCAGGCAGATTCTTTACCACTAGCACTGAGAATCCTATCATATGAACAGAGAGGGCCGCAATTCAGTGCATAAGAGTTGGGTTCAAGTCTATTATCTTATTTGTTTTCTATTTGTCCCATCTGTTATTTTTCTTTTTCTCATCTTCTTTTGAGCTGTTTTACCTACTTTCTTAGTTTACTAGCTGTACCTCTTTCTTTTTTAGTGGCTTACTATAGGGTTGACAGCAGGTTTCTTTTGCTCATCACAGTCTACCTTTAAGCAATTAACCACTTCATATACAGGTGGGAACCTCCACCCACCTTTAACATCCTGTTATTGTGGTCACGTGTTTTACTTCTCCTTATGTCAAAAACACCATTATTGTTTTTTCATTTTGAAAGTTAACTTTAAAGAAAAAATCTTTTAGCCAAAGCAGGGAGGTCTTCTATCCTTACCACACACCACTTTGTGCTTTTCATTCTCTGGAGATCAGTTTCCATCCAGCATCTCTTTCCTGCACCAAACAACCTGCTGCTGCTAAGTCACTTCAGTCGCGTCCAACTCTGCGACCCCATAGATGGCAGCCCACCAGGCTCCCCCGTCACTGACATTTCTCAAAGGCAAGGCTGCTGGACAATTCCTTCAGCGTTCGTTCATCTGGAAAAGGTCTACTCTGCTTTCATTTCTATTTTCTTTGAATACAGAATTTAAGGGTTTCTTTTTTTCCTTTTGACACTTTGAAGAAGTCATTTCACTGTGCTCTCCTCCTGATAAGTCATTTTTCATTCTTGTCTTCGCTGATACATAAAATGCCTGGTTTTTATTTTTTGGCGCTGCTGGGTCTTTGTTGCTTTTCAGGCTTTTCTCTAGTTGTGGTGAGCCAGGGCTACTCTCTAGTTGCAGCGGTGCATGTGTTTCTCATTGCAGTGGCCTCTCTTACTGTGGAGCATGGGCTCTAGGGCATGCGGGCTCGGTGGATGTGACTTGTGGGCTCTAGAGGATGGGCTTCAGCAGTTGCAGCTTCCAGGCTCTAGAGCACAGGATCAGCTGGGCTCTAGAGCACAGGTTCAATAGTTGTGGTGCACGGGCTTAGACGCTCTGTAGCATGTGGGATCTTCCTATACCAGGGATCAAACCTGAGCTTCCTGCATTGGCAGGTAGATTCTTTACCACTGAGATGCCAGGGAAGCCTAACTTGCCTGTCTTGCTTGCTTTTAAGCTGTATTCATCCTTAGTTTTCATCATCAATTATCATGAGCCTTGAAGTGGGTTTTGCTTGGGCTTTTTGGTCTGTGATTATCCTGCTACACGTGAGCTGAGCTTCATGAATGTGAGCTTATATGTATCATATTTGGGAAAATTTCAGCCACAGTTACTTAAGTATTTTGCTGCCTATCTCCTGCCCTTCCTCCTCGTCTCCTAGGACTCAGATTACACAGGGTGGACCACTCACTATTATCCAATAGGCCACTGAAGCTCTGTTCATTTTTTTATGTCTTCTGGCCACCTTCAGGGCATTTCAGTGCCTGTCTACTCCTGGAAGACCCGAGGGCAGGCCCTGCTCCTCCATCTTCCCGAGGAATGGGGGGTGTCAGGGGACAAGGGTCGAAGGCTCGCTCTGTCCTGCACCCATGAATATCCTGGCTGTGGGGCAGGCACCCAAGTCTGCCTGAAGCCACCAAAGCAGCTGCTCTGCAGTGATGGCAATGTGGGTCTGCATCAGCCCCACATGGTACTTTCCCATGAGGAAGCCTGGAAGTCATGTATCAATAATAGGCTCATAGAAACTAATGGGTGAATCATTTTCACTAAAGAAAACAAGTAACTCTGAAGTTACCAGTATCACCCTAACCTTGAGAAAGGAGGGTCTATAGAACAGCAGTAGAAATTCCAAGTGAAAAACGCAACCAGTGTCAAGACTGGCTGCCCCAGGGCACCTAGGAAGTTTCCTGAGCTCTCCAGAACTGCGTCTCTAGCTTCCAATGTGGACATTTCCAAGGGCAGTTTCTGTGATCCTGCTGCGACCCAGACACCTTATAGAGAAGAGAACTCAGCTGCCCCTCCCCACAAGCAGGGAGAAAGCCGAGCCAGAAGCTTGGAGGCTGACACCACCAAGCAAGTCATCAACGTCCTCCCCAGTCCCCTTTGACTTTCTGGCCTTCACGTCCCCTTGTCTTATGCTTCTAACCTTTTTTTTTTTTTTAAACAATGAGAGTCATAAATAAAACTTTTTACTGCAGATGAAAGATGAAACTAAATCAAGCCAGCCAATTAACCTGTAATTAGTTGCTGAGAACTGAGAGAATGAGGAAGCCACCATTGATGACATCAGTTTTTAGACATTTTTATTACCAGAAAAAAATTCAGATCTATGAATCAACATTGGTTATGCTCAGTAAGGAAAGCACTTTCTTGGAGGCATATTTTTATTATGCATTAAGTACTTTTGGTTAGAGAATCCCTCAAAGGGTCAGATCTGGTTTATGTCCTGGTGAACATTCAGATTTTGCTCCCAATAACCAAAAGAAAAGCAATGTGAATCAAGACCCATTAATCCTTCACCCAGGATAGAGAACTTGATTTTTAATCAGGCTGAGGCAAGTATTTCTCCCTCAGATAACCAGAGTGCCTCCTGCTTATCTTGTGCAGTTCCTTTTTCCCTGAGACTGAGGGGTGGTGGTCCAGTGTCCACCATGGGGCATGAAGGACCCCAGTCCATGACTGCTCCCAGGACAAGACAAGAGCACTACGTGCCTCTGCCTAGGGGCTGGATCTGGGTACTAAGGCCGGATATGGTGAGATAGGTGGCTTCCAATAATGCTTCAGTATAAAGGTGGAGTTCATTTCTTTTCAGGAAGCTTAGTGTTTTGTCCAGTGACCCAGTTATGCCTGGCAGTACTGCCAGGAGCAAAATGGTAAACCACTGTCTGCTGCTGAACAGCAGCAAAGTGGACAGATCCCAAAGGGTCCAGAACAGCACCTTCAGCAACATAAACACTCATTTAAAAGTGCCTGCAGAGAGTGTTGATGTTCAACCAGCACAGCTAGACACCACTAGGTGCCAGTGGGGCGGTTGGTAGAGCAGCAGGACCTGCCTGCCTACCTGTGCCCAGGCCCAGCAAGGCTTGAAGCAGGAAGACCACATCTGGGGTAGTTGGGGGAGGGGGAATGGGGCAGCTCAGGAAAGGCTACTCACAGGCGAGCCCCAGACAGATGTCAGGGGCGACACTGGAGGTCCTAGGCCCAGCAGGGGCAAGGCCACAGGGTGCAAGCCTCTCAGAAACCTTCAGGGTTCCCGGCAGGAATGGTGGGAGCAGGGGGCCATCCAAGTGTCTCTGGCTGTCTGAGGGAGAGCATTTGGCTGGGGGAGCATGGCTGAGGCTGCCATCAGAAGGGGAGGTGGCACCTCTATGGGTCTCTCCACAGCTGTGGGGTGGGTGAGAAGCAGGTGGGGCCTGGAGGTGACACCAGGCCTGGTTCTGGCCCTCATCAAAGCTCTATGCCTTCACAGCCACACTCCTAGGAACCCTGCACGTGTGAGCTGCCCATCCTCATAGGTCAGAAGCAATTCCAGGACTCAGACTTTCCAACCTAGGCCCGAAGTCCATGCATGCCAAACCAGAGGCATTTAGAAGCCAGAGGAGAACTGAGAGGCAGCACCCTGGAGGGGGCATGAGGGTCGTCCCCATGTGGGGCCATTCACCACCACTCACCCCGAGTTTGCTCAGGTTCCCGCTTTTCTCATTAGGAGACAACTCTAATCTCTGGAGGTAGCCATGCTAGCGCCCCACAAGTTGACTGAACCTCGACCTGGGGCAGGGCAAGCATACAGCATCTGGCTCTCCTCTGAGCAGCCCCGGACACTCACCAAGTCTGGTCCCCAATCCCGGAGAGACCAGCCAGCCTCGGTGAGCAGCAAGGCCCAGCCTCTCCTGCCGGGGTGCTGAGACTAGCACGTCCCTCAGCCAGAGACAGAGGCAGGGAGAGCCAGCCCTCGACAGCACGCGGCAGGATGCATACAAGGCGTAGCCGCTGGTCTCCCGAACTCAGCGGTTGGTCAGGAAAGCTCCCAGGCCTACCCACATCGAGGCCAGGCACCGCTTCAGGCGGTTCCACGAAAGCAACGCGCTGTATCCAGCGTCAAGGTTCATCCTTTTGCTCCCCTCACCAATGCTCCTCTAGCCGGAAATTGCTCCACCAGCTGGAAAT
>SJYC01097901.1:0-17919 GCA_006408675.1 Madoqua kirkii
TTTGTTATAGATTCATTTATCTATATATAAGTAATAGTTATTACTTATACTTAGTAAGTTATTACTTATATATATAAGTAATAGTTTCATAAAGTACAAAATAGAATGCATGCATGGCATATACTGAAAACAAGAAACATATGTCCATTTATAAAACTTTTCTTTCAGTTAGTTCCATGGTTTTACATGCAAAGCTACAGGCAGTAATGTACACTGTATTTCTTCTAAGGAATGACTCAACATGTTTGAAAATCCCCTTTCTCATAGGGCAACAAATTGAGTAACAAAGGGCTGTGCACCAAACAGGCCAGCACAGCCACACCACCCGTCCTGCCCTGCACACACAGTTGTAACTCCTCAAAGCCGGGTGCAACCACTCTCTGATAGGCCCCTGCTTTGCTGCCTTGTCTTTTCAGATTTCAGCCAGGGAGCAATCTTATAACTACTTGCAAGGCTGGGAATTCTGGTGGAATTTTCAAAGACAATCACAGCTGATAGTCGAAGCTGCCACCAGTTTAGAAGTTTTTCTCCCATCTTCCAAATCTTTATTCTGCCTACTCAATTCAGAGAGCAACCCCCTTCAGCAGCTATGTGGGGATCCTGCATCCCTGCCTGTTCGGTCCTTCCCACTCTGGCAGAGAACGCCAGGATGAACCCGTAGACACAAAGGAATCTCATAATGTAATTTTCAAAAAGTAGATGGTTTATTTTAACTGTATTATGTAGAAAGAGTTCACAATCATTTGCTGTAGTTCACAGGCAATTATGCTGTCCTCTAAGAGTGACAATTGGCTTCCCAGGTGGTGAAAGTGGTAAAGAATCTGCCTGCCAATGCAGGAAATGCAACAGACATGGGCTTGTCCCAAGGGTCAGGACGATCCCTTGGAGGAGGAAATGGTGTTGCAGCTCCAGTATTCTCATCTGGAAAAATCCATGCAGAGAGGAGCCTGGCAGGCTATCCTGCCAGGATAAAAATAAAGAGTCGAACATGACTAAGCAACTGAGCACGCACACACACTTAGGAGTGACAACTGCCTGGCATCCTTTCTAGATAAGCTTTATACATTTTTGAAATTGAGAAAATAACATTTGAACTAATAAAGTTGAAACTACAGCATTTAAAAAAGAGGCTTTTCAAAGAAAATACAAACTGCCTATAGCAAGTTCCCTTGCCAAAACTGACTTGCAAAAGAGCTAAGCTTGTTCCTTTGTTTACAAAACTACAAGAAATAATACGGATGAAAAAAGTGAACTATAGAGGAGAAGTCAGATGTATGTTTTCAGTAGAAGGCATGAGGGATAAATATGCATTTTCATTCAAGGAAAAAAGAAAGTAATTTTGTTCTAAGGTAAAATGATTGTTCCAGAATAAAAAAGGAAAAAGGACAAAACCTGAATGAATATAAAAAGCTATAGGTTTACAGTAAAGGAATTATAAGAAAGGAATTTTATGTTTAGTCAAGTCAACTAAGATTAGAATGGATTTTATGCTAGTTTTTTAAAAAGGAAGAATTTTAATATCAAAATCACACTGGTACAAAATTAGGATTTGTTTTTCTTTGTTAAAAGGATATTTTTCTTAGATTGTTGGTCTGATCTTAGTAAGAAAGATTTTTGTTTACCTTTAATATAATATGCCTAGGAAAATAAAATTCTATGATTTGTCTTTATCAGGTCTTTGATTACTTAAGAAAACTGAGTCTTCTCTACTAAAAGAAAGAAAAAAAATTTTTTGACGACTAACTTTCATTATGTGTTAAATTTCATGGGAAATACTGTCAAGAAGTGAGGCTGAACTTTTTTTTAGGAAAAATTTATATGGAAATTGTTAATATAAATATTCCAAAAAAAAAAAAAGTAGGCTTTCTTGGTGGCTCAGCAGTAAACAATCAGCCTGCAATGCAGGAGACACAGGTTCGATCCCTGAGTTGGGAAAATCCCCTGGAGAAGGAAAAGGCAACCCACTCCAGTATTCTTGGCTGAGAAATCCCATGGACAGAGGAGCCTGGCAGGCTATGTATGGTCCATGGGGTCACAAAAGAGTCATACATGACTTAGCAACTAAACAACAATCAGAAATCACAAAATTCCCCAAAATCTGGTATGTCTTGATATAATATCATCAGTCATAATACCAATTATTGTCATTTACAAACATTATATTAAAATAGTTATTATTTGTTTTACTTTGCAGTTTTTGCAAAAATATTCCTGCAAAATTGCTTCATCTTCAAAGAGATTCATGAAAAAGATTCTGACAAGTCCCCTAGAATGAAGGTGTCTGATAAGTTTAGGATCAAAACACAGAATTGGGTAAAAATTTCCAGAACTCTGACGGAAAACTGGTGAATTCATAAAACTGATAACAAAAGATCAAGATGAACAACCATTAATCACTGAAGACTAAATGAACTGATGAAGGTAATTATAATTTTTATAACTTAATTTAAAACACTGCTCATTCTTTATCATTTTATTTTATAAATTTAAAGGACCCCATTTCTTCTCTTTTTGGAGAAGGAAATGGCAACCCATTCCAGTATTCTTGCCTGGAGAATCCCATGGATGGAGGAGCTTGGTGGGCTACAGTCCACAGGTCGCAAAGTTAGACACGACTGAGTGACTTCACTCACTTCAATTTCTTCTCTTTTAAGCTATCTTTAACTTACAGCAATTTAGTAAACAGATATCTTTTTCTCCCAATCTGGTCCCCTCAGATTGAATTCTGAAACTTCTATTAAACATTCTAATTTTTCATTAATAATACATATTTGTGAAAGTTCAATACAAATCTGTTCCAGTAACAGGCCATAACTGGACAATTCCTTGGCTTGGCCTCTTAGCTTAAAGAGATGCTGAAGGTCTAATCTGGGATTCCTTATGAAAAGCTTCAGCAAAACAGATTCTAAAAAGCTTACATGGTCAGTCACTATTCCAATTACACTTACATAAATAATCAGGACAAGTTTATTGAAAGTGGATTTGGGTATCTCTGACAGAAACGGAGGTTACTATGGATAGAAAAACTATTCTTCAATAATACACCATTATGTACATTAGATGGGAATACCAGACCACCTGACCTGCCCCTTGAGGAATCTGTATGCAGGTTAGGAAGCAACAGTTAGAACTGGACATGGAACAACAGACTGGTTCCAAATTGAGAAAGGAGTACATCAAGGCTGTATATTGTTACCCTGCTTATTTAACTTCTATGCAGAGTACATCATGAGAAACACTGGGCTGGATGAAGCACAAGCTGGAATCAAGATTGCCAGGACAAATATCAGTAACTTCAGATATGCAGATGACACCACCCTTATGGCAGAAAGGGAAGAGGAACTAAAGAGCTTCTTGATGAAAGTGAAAGAGGAGAGTGAAAAAGTTGGCTTAAAACTCAACATTCAGAAAATGAAGATCATGGCATCCGGCCCCATCACTTCATGGGAAATAGATGCGGAAACAGAGCAAACACTGTCAGACTTTATTTTCTTGGGCTCCAAAATCACTGCAGATGGTAACTGCAGCCATAAAATTAAAAGACGCTTGCCCCTTGGAAGAAAAGTTATGACCAACCTAGACATCATATTAAAAAGCAGAGACATACTTTGTCAACAAAGGTCTATCTAGTCAAGGCTATGGTTTTTCCAGTAGTCATGTATGGATGTGAGAGTATGTAGTACTATAAAGAAAGCTGAGTGCCAAAGAATTGATGCTTTTGAAGTGTGGTGTTGGAAAAGACTCTTGAGAGTCCCTTGGACTGCAAAGAGATCCAACCAGTCCATCCTAAAGGAGATCAGTCCTGGGTATTCATTGGAAGGAATGATGCTAAAGCTGAAACTCCAGTACTCTGGCCACCTCATGTGAAGAGTTGACTCACTGGAAAAGACCCTGATGCTAGGAAAGATTGAGGGCAGGAGGAGAAGGGGACAAAAGAGGATGAAATGGTTGGATGGCATCACCAACTCAATGGACATGAGCTTGGTTAAACTCTAGGAGTCGGTAATGGACAGGAAGGCCTGGCATGCTGCGGTCCATGGGGTCACAAGGAGCTGGACATGACTCAACGACTGAACTGAATTGAACTGAACTGATGTACATTAGATGTTAGTATCATTAACTATCTTGGAAGTTTGTTTTCTAATGGTACACTGGACTGAATCCTGAATTCTTCTAATTTCTTCCTATATGTGGATAGAATTCTTCAAAATAACACTTCCAATTTTCTTCCATCTTCTGAGTTCACTACAAAACGAATGCTGCCCTTTTCTCAAACCCTGCAAGCAAAAGCTGGACAACTTGATACACACTTCATGCAAGGACAGTCTTCATGCCTGTTGCTATGTGGCCACTCAGAAAGATCACCAGAAGCAAGCCTCGGTAGTGTAGCAATTAGGTGAGCAGATTTAAAAAAAAAAAAAAAGATCACCAGAGACTCACACTGAGAACCAGGACTATCTTATCTGATTGCCACGCCTGTCCTCACTTCATCTGACAATGCTTTGAACCCAACATCTAGAAACTGTCTCAACTGGCTGCTCCTCAAACTCAGAAACTGAAATTATAATTTGCTTTAACTATTACTTATTGCTTTCTTTTGTTTCCACAGAAATGCCTCTCACTGAATTACCTGATGGCTCAGATCATATAAAGGACTGATTTAGGTGGAAGCAAACGTGCAATACTGCCTCCTGAAGTAAAGCCCCCTGTGTGCCTTTCCTACTGAGGAATGCTGAGGACGTGCAGTTGCTGACACACTATATGTGTTACATAAACAACGTTCAAAGTTTTTGAAGGTTGAGTCAGAATACCTGAATCTGATGATAACCCATTTGATTTACTTAACTGATTAAATTTTGGCTCTGAGAAATGTTTCAATCTTGACTGTCGTTCTTTTTATAATTATCACATTAAACTCTCAATGGTTTTAAATGTCTATCAGCAGTCACTCACGTGCCAAATGCCAGCCATCAGAATGAGACAACTGGATGAAATCTGCAGTAACTACATGAATGATGAACATCATGGCCACATGGCCCTCCCATCTGTCAATTCAACTAACAAGAAAAGAGACACCAACGGTAGAGACAAAGAGTAATATGCCACTGGCTGGTGACCTTCCCAGCCAGCCAAGACAGTGACCGAAAAACCTGAGTGCAGCCTTGAAAATTCCCCAAGTAGACAAATCAGCTTAACCAGACACACAAAGGCTAATTTAGCTTTGTTTACAGGTCCAACTTGATCTGGGTCATTTCTTATTTACACCTCTGGAAATCATAAAGAAAACTGCTTCTCAAACTTGATACAAAGTAAACATGAAAAACTTTAATACTGTAAACCAATCATTGTGAAGAATAAACGTTCTGTTTTCTCACAATATAAGCTGCTTTATAACAATATATACTCAACTCTCATTCAGAGTTTTGGTTTAGCACTCTTGGTTTGCAGACTGTTTTTCTGGTGTGTGCATGATAAATTGTTACTAATTACTGCTTCAGTGATTCATTGGTTTCCCTTTAGCTATTTAATAAAATAAAAACCTTTGACAAAATCCTGAACAAAATACTTACCAAGTCCAATAATCTAGAAAAAGGAAAGCACATAATGACCAAAAATCGTGAAACAATAGAATTATACAAGGATGAGAAAAATCTACAAAAATTGCATAGAAGCCTCTTATCAGAGCAAGTCCACATCCACATCCTCAAGAAATGGGAGCCTCAGACTAAGCAACTGAGCACGCACACACACTTAGGAGTGACAACTGCCTGGCATCCTTTCTAGATAAGCTTTATACATTTTTGAAATTGAGAAAATAACATTTGAACTAATAAAGTTGAAACTACAGCATTTAAAAAAGAGGCTTTTCAAAGAAAATACAAACTGCCTATAGCAAGTTCCCTTGCCAAAACTGACTTGCAAAAGAGCTAAGCTTGTTCCTTTGTTTACAAAACTACAAGAAATAATACGGATGAAAAAAGTGAACTATAGAGGAGAAGTCAGATGTATGTTTTCAGTAGAAGGCATGAGGGATAAATATGCATTTTCATTCAAGGAAAAAAGAAAGTAATTTTGTTCTAAGGTAAAATGATTGTTCCAGAATAAAAAAGGAAAAAGGACAAAACCTGAATGAATATAAAAAGCTATAGGTTTACAGTAAAGGAATTATAAGAAAGGAATTTTATGTTTAGTCAAGTCAACTAAGATTAGAATGGATTTTATGCTAGTTTTTTAAAAAGGAAGAATTTTAATATCAAAATCACACTGGTACAAAATTAGGATTTGTTTTTCTTTGTTAAAAGGATATTTTTCTTAGATTGTTGGTCTGATCTTAGTAAGAAAGATTTTTGTTTACCTTTAATATAATATGCCTAGGAAAATAAAATTCTATGATTTGTCTTTATCAGGTCTTTGATTACTTAAGAAAACTGAGTCTTCTCTACTAAAAGAAAGAAAAAAAATTTTTTGACGACTAACTTTCATTATGTGTTAAATTTCATGGGAAATACTGTCAAGAAGTGAGGCTGAACTTTTTTTTAGGAAAAATTTATATGGAAATTGTTAATATAAATATTCCAAAAAAAAAAAAAGTAGGCTTTCTTGGTGGCTCAGCAGTAAACAATCAGCCTGCAATGCAGGAGACACAGGTTCGATCCCTGAGTTGGGAAAATCCCCTGGAGAAGGAAAAGGCAACCCACTCCAGTATTCTTGGCTGAGAAATCCCATGGACAGAGGAGCCTGGCAGGCTATGTATGGTCCATGGGGTCACAAAAGAGTCATACATGACTTAGCAACTAAACAACAATCAGAAATCACAAAATTCCCCAAAATCTGGTATGTCTTGATATAATATCATCAGTCATAATACCAATTATTGTCATTTACAAACATTATATTAAAATAGTTATTATTTGTTTTACTTTGCAGTTTTTGCAAAAATATTCCTGCAAAATTGCTTCATCTTCAAAGAGATTCATGGAAAAGATTCTGACAAGTCCCCTAGAATGAAGGTGTCTGATAAGTTTAGGATCAAAACACAGAATTGGGTAAAAATTTCCAGAACTCTGACGGAAAACTGGTGAATTCATAAAACTGATAACAAAAGATCAAGATGAACAACCATTAATCACTGAAGACTAAATGAACTGATGAAGGTAATTATAATTTTTATAACTTAATTTAAAACACTGCTCATTCTTTATCATTTTATTTTATAAATTTAAAGGACCCCATTTCTTCTCTTTTTGGAGAAGGAAATGGCAACCCATTCCAGTATTCTTGCCTGGAGAATCCCATGGATGGAGGAGCTTGGTGGGCTACAGTCCACAGGTCGCAAAGTTAGACACGACTGAGTGACTTCACTCACTTCAATTTCTTCTCTTTTAAGCTATCTTTAACTTACAGCAATTTAGTAAACAGATATCTTTTTCTCCCAATCTGGTCCCCTCAGATTGAATTCTGAAACTTCTATTAAACATTCTAATTTTTCATTAATAATACATATTTGTGAAAGTTCAATACAAATCTGTTCCAGTAACAGGCCATAACTGGACAATTCCTTGGCTTGGCCTCTTAGCTTAAAGAGATGCTGAAGGTCTAATCTGGGATTCCTTATGAAAAGCTTCAGCAAAACAGATTCTAAAAAGCTTACATGGTCAGTCACTATTCCAATTACACTTACATAAATAATCAGGACAAGTTTATTCAAAGTGGATTTGGGTATCTCTGACAGAAACGGAGGTTACTATGGATAGAAAAACTATTCTTCAATAATACACCATTATGTACATTAGATGGGAATACCAGACCACCTGACCTGCCCCTTGAGGAATCTGTATGCAGGTTAGGAAGCAACAGTTAGAACTGGACATGGAACAACAGACTGGTTCCAAATTGAGAAAGGAGTACATCAAGGCTGTATATTGTTACCCTGCTTATTTAACTTCTATGCAGAGTACATCATGAGAAACACTGGGCTGGATGAAGCACAAGCTGGAATCAAGATTGCCAGGACAAATATCAGTAACTTCAGATATGCAGATGACACCACCCTTATGGCAGAAAGGGAAGAGGAACTAAAGAGCTTCTTGATGAAAGTGAAAGAGGAGAGTGAAAAAGTTGGCTTAAAACTCAACATTCAGAAAATGAAGATCATGGCATCCGGCCCCATCACTTCATGGGAAATAGATGCGGAAACAGAGCAAACACTGTCAGACTTTATTTTCTTGGGCTCCAAAATCACTGCAGATGGTAACTGCAGCCATAAAATTAAAAGACGCTTGCCCCTTGGAAGAAAAGTTATGACCAACCTAGACATCATATTAAAAAGCAGAGACATACTTTGTCAACAAAGGTCTATCTAGTCAAGGCTATGGTTTTTCCAGTAGTCATGTATGGATGTGAGAGTATGTAGTACTATAAAGAAAGCTGAGTGCCAAAGAATTGATGCTTTTGAAGTGTGGTGTTGGAAAAGACTCTTGAGAGTCCCTTGGACTGCAAAGAGATCCAACCAGTCCATCCTAAAGGAGATCAGTCCTGGGTATTCATTGGAAGGAATGATGCTAAAGCTGAAACTCCAGTACTCTGGCCACCTCATGTGAAGAGTTGACTCACTGGAAAAGACCCTGATGCTAGGAAAGATTGAGGGCAGGAGGAGAAGGGGACAAAAGAGGATGAAATGGTTGGATGGCATCACCAACTCAATGGACATGAGCTTGGTTAAACTCTAGGAGTCGGTAATGGACAGGAAGGCCTGGCATGCTGCGGTCCATGGGGTCACAAGGAGCTGGACATGACTCAACGACTGAACTGAATTGAACTGAACTGATGTACATTAGATGTTAGTATCATTAACTATCTTGGAAGTTTGTTTTCTAATGGTACACTGGACTGAATCCTGAATTCTTCTAATTTCTTCCTATATGTGGATAGAATTCTTCAAAATAACACTTCCAATTTTCTTCCATCTTCTGAGTTCACTACAAAACGAATGCTGCCCTTTTCTCAAACCCTGCAAGCAAAAGCTGGACAACTTGATACACACTTCATGCAAGGACAGTCTTCATGCCTGTTGCTATGTGGCCACTCAGAAAGATCACCAGAAGCAAGCCTCGGTAGTGTAGCAATTAGGTGAGCAGATTTAAAAAAAAAAAAAAAAGATCACCAGAGACTCACACTGAGAACCAGGACTATCTTATCTGATTGCCACGCCTGTCCTCACTTCATCTGACAATGCTTTGAACCCAACATCTAGAAACTGTCTCAACTGGCTGCTCCCCAAACTCAGAAACTGAAATTATAATTTGCTTTAACTATTACTTATTGCTTTCTTTTGTTTCCACAGAAATGCCTCTCACTGAATTACCTGATGGCTCAGATCATATAAAGGACTGATTTAGGTGGAAGCAAACGTGCAATACTGCCTCCTGAAGTAAAGCCCCCTGTGTGCCTTTCCTACTGAGGAATGCTGAGGACGTGCAGTTGCTGACACACTATATGTGTTACATAAACAACGTTCAAAGTTTTTGAAGGTTGAGTCAGAATACCTGAATCTGATGATAACCCATTTGATTTACTTAACTGATTAAATTTTGGCTCTGAGAAATGTTTCAATCTTGACTGTCGTTCTTTTTATAATTATCACATTAAACTCTCAATGGTTTTAAATGTCTATCAGCAGTCACTCACGTGCCAAATGCCAGCCATCAGAATGAGACAACTGGATGAAATCTGCAGTAACTACATGAATGATGAACATCATGGCCACATGGCCCTCCCATCTGTCAATTCAACTAACAAGAAAAGAGACACCAACGGTAGAGACAAAGAGTAATATGCCACTGGCTGGTGACCTTCCCAGCCAGCCAAGACAGTGACCGAAAAACCTGAGTGCAGCCTTGAAAATTCCCCAAGTAGACAAATCAGCTTAACCAGACACACAAAGGCTAATTTAGCTTTGTTTACAGGTCCAACTTGATCTGGGTCATTTCTTATTTACACCTCTGGAAATCATAAAGAAAACTGCTTCTCAAACTTGATACAAAGTAAACATGAAAAACTTTAATACTGTAAACCAATCATTGTGAAGAATAAACGTTCTGTTTTCTCACAATATAAGCTGCTTTATAACAATATATACTCAACTCTCATTCAGAGTTTTGGTTTGAGCACTCTTGGTTTGCAGACTGTTTTTCTGGTGTGTGCATGATAAATTGTTACTAATTACTGCTTCAGTGATTCATTGGTTTCCCTTTAGCTATTTAATAAAATAAAAACCTTTGACAAAATCCTGAACAAAATACTTACCAAGTCCAATAATCTAGAAAAAGGAAAGCACATAATGACCAAAAATCGTGAAACAATAGAATTATACAAGGATGAGAAAAATCTACAAAAATTGCATAGAAGCCTCTTATCAGAGCAAGTCCACATCCACATCCTCAAGAAATGGGAGCCTCTATCATGGAAAAAGCAAGAGAGTTCCAGAAAAACATCTATTTCTGCTTTACTGACTATGCCAAAGTCTTGGACTGTGTGGATCACAATAAACTGTGGACAATTCTGAAAGAGACAGGAATACCAGACCACCTAACCTGCCTCTTGAGAAATCTGTATGCAGGTCAGGAAGCAACAGTTAGAACCGAACATGGAACAACAGACTGGTTCCAAATAGGAAAAGGAGTACGTCAAGGCTGTATATTGTCACCCTGCTTATGTAACTTCTATGCAGAGTACATCATGAGAAACACTGGACTGGAAGAAACACAAGCTGGAATCAAGATTGCCAGGAGAAATATCAATAACCTCAGATATGTAGATGACACCACCCTTATGGCAGAAAGTGAACAGAAAGTGAAGAGGAACTAAAAAAACCTCTTGATGAAAGTGAAAGAGCAGAGTGAAAAAGTTGGCTTAAAGCTCAACATTCAGAAAACAAAGATCATGGCATCCAGTCCCATCACTTCATGGCAAATAGATGGGGAAACAGTGGAAACAGTGGCAGACTTTATTTTGGGGGGCTCCAAAATCACTGCAGATGGTGACTGCAGCCATGAAATTAGAAGACGCTTACTCCGTGGAAGAAAAGTTATGACCAACCTAGATAGCATATTCAAAAGCAGAGACATTACTTTGCAGACTAAGGTCCGTCTAGTCAGGGCTATGGTTTTTCCTGTTGTCATGTATGGATGTGACAGTTGGACTGTGAAGACGGCAGAGCGCCGAAGAATTGATGCTTTTGAACTGTGGTGTTGGAGAAGACTCTTGAGAGTCTCTTGGACTGCAAGGAGATCCAACCAGTCCATTCTGAAGGAGATCAGCCCTGGGATTTCTTTGGAAGGAATGATGCTAAAGCTGACACTCCAGTACTTTGTCCACCTCATGTGAAGAGTTGACTCATTGGAAAAGACTCTGATGCTGGGAGGGATTGAGGGCAGGAGAAGGGGACGACAGAGGATGAGATGGCTGGATGGCATCACAGACTCGATGGACGTGAGCCTGAGTGAACTCCGGGAGTGGGTGATGAACAGGGAGGCCTGGCGTGCTGCGATTCATGGGGTCGCAAAGAGTCGGACACGACTGAGCGACTGAGCTGAACTGAACTGAAGAAGATGCAAAGAATAGCTTTTCTGGTATAACTGTGCTACTCTGACCCCCAGTACACACATTTGATATACTTCAGAGCATACAGCTGGATCCAGAAGCATCTGAACCTCTTCCATTTTTAAATGAGTCTCATTCCAGAGCCCCCTTTCTGAGATGGGCCCCCCGCCCTAGTATCCAAGCGAGCTCTCAGTGACATCAAGGTTGTCTGAGTTCTTGGCCCCAAGTTAATGGCACCTGTGCTGCATGGCCAAGCACGCCTTACCTGATCTCCCTGGCCCTGTGGTCTGGGAACTGCTTGTGGAAAGTCTTCAGTGCCTGCATCACTGCTGAGGTGCACTCCACATACGTGTAGTCAATCATGATGTCCCCTGGAAAACGGAAGAAAAGACTGAGGCAATCCAGGCCAAACCATGACACAGGGGAGTGCCATAACACACGGTGCCTGACCGTCCTCCACGGGAGAGGAGGAGACACCACCGGCGACCAGGCTGGGGACATGGCCACCGGTGGGAGGGTGGCCCCAGGGCAGGTGGCCCGGCTGGTAGGAGGGTGGAAGAGCAGGGCGCACCCTAAAAAGGCCTGCATGGGAGCCCGCCTGCCAGCTACAGAAGCCCAACAAACGGAGACCCAGAGGAGGGCACAGGGTGCACAGGGACCACACCTGGGAGGACATGGGTAAGTGGTCCCGCCATCACCTCCCTGCACGGGCTCCCTGAAGAGCGCTCGGGAGACAGGCCGGCCCTCAGGGAACGCGGAGCAGAGCAGGCGTGGCCCAGGCTCAGACCTGAGAGCCCCAGTGAGTCCCACCCACCTCAGAGAGGCAGACTGCAGCTCTTCTATCTACCACCAGGGTCACCACACCCTTGGAAGGTGAGGAGCCCAGACAGTTCTGGTGTTTGGGGGCTCCTCAGAGCACCTGCCCACATCCACCTCACCCGCCAGCAGTTAGTTGGTACTGTGCACCACTCTCACCCTCAAGCAGGGAAAGAGCTCCAGGCGCTGGAAGGAGGGCCCGCCTTCGACACGTGGGGACCCTGAGTCTGTGCCCTCATGATAGGTTGACTACTCACCGAAGACCTCGGAGGGGTTCAGAAGCTCCAGAAGGTGTCCCCCACGCTTGGTCTCGTAGGTGGCAAATCCTCCATCAGGGTTTCTCATGCTCAGCAACTAAAACCAGCGAGAGAAGGTCCTGAGAATCCGCGCAAGGCAAGGAGCCGAGGAGCAGTCCAGACTTTGGGTGCCCAGAACAGTGGGCACTTTTGTCAACCAGGCACCCTGGAACCACCTGGGATCCTTTCCCAGCACACATATGCTTATCACTTATAAATCACATACATGCCACCACACAAGCCATCTCCATGTAAAACCTGGACAAGACCTGGATATATTAAGAGGATCTATCGTTGGGTGGCCAAGACTCGGCGTGCCCAGCACCCTCAGGGATGGGAGCCCCACACCCAGCAGCCTCACCACAGCCACAGCATCGAAAAGCCGCTCTTGTGGGACATGATTGGTAACAAAGGGACACTTTTCCTGCAGGAGGAGGATGGACTTCAAGGCCTCAGCTGTGCAGTCAGCCACGATCCAGCCACAGTCCAGTGTGCTGAAGCTGAAACCACCCTGCAAAGTGCAGGGCTGTAAGGGTGGAGGCCACGGCACCTTCCCAGCCCTCGCAGGGCTGGTGCCTGACCATCATGGGGAAGTACAGCCACAGCCCCAGGCCACACACATGCAGACAGGCCTCCAGCTTCCAGCACAAGGACTGCAGCCTCTACCAGGCAGGCCCCACCTCAGGAAGGGCACAAGAAGCTGCTGTGAGGTGGCGGCTGTGCCCGTGTTGACGCCCTGCACGCTGCAGGAATGACCCAGCCAGCCCTGCCCTCCTCCCTCCCGTTCACGTCTGACAACGTGCTTAATGTCTGCATGTGCTGCTGAGTGCACGTATGTGTGACGTGATGGAATGAAAACTCCGGCAGCTCAGCTACTGGTTTGTGCACGACTCCACAGTCAGGAATATCATGGCTGCCCCAGTGGAACCCCACCCTGTGCATCTATCAGAGCAGGAAGCCCCAGAAGGCTGAGAGCAACTCCTCCTCACAGGCAAGGTCCAGCTAAACAGGGCTGGTAGTGTGGGGCATGGTACCTTACTCATCTGGCGGTAGTACTTCTGGTAGTCGGGGACATTGTCTGGCACCTGGCAGCACACAGGGAAAGCAGGGGGAGGTGCATCACTACCATACCGGACACATGCAGACAGGGGCAGGAGGGGCCAGCACAGCAGAAGATGCGGAGACCCAGGGCTGCTACCCCCCCAGTCACCAGAGGAATGCCCCCCAGGCAGCACTCCCTGGCCCACTCCCCCCATCCGCAATCGGGCACACCCTGAGCAGGAGATGGCAGAAGGAAGGAGGGAGCCCTATCTGTGGGAGGCACGGGCCGGGCTTGGCCTTACCTGTGAGATCCGGAGATACTCATGCGCCTTCTGCAGGCAGGACCAAAACTCCGGCCTGTGTTGTGCACCTGCCTGGAAAAGAGAAAAGGGGTTGAGATGCTCAGCAGCATATGTCTGCACAGTGGCTGGTCCCTGGACACTACTGGTGACACCCAGCCACTCTAGGGAGCCAGGGCAAACAACTCCCTGGCCCACTCCCCCATCCGCAATCGGGCACACCCTGAGCAGGAGATGGCAGAAGGAAGGAGGGAGCCCTATCTGTGGGAGGCACGGGCCGGGCTTGGCCTTACCTGTGAGATCCGGAGATACTCATGCGCCTTCTGCAGGCAGGACCAAAACTCCGGCCTGTGTTGTGCACCTGCCTGGAAAAGAGAAAAGGGGTTGAGATGCTCAGCAGCATATGTCTGCACAGTGGCTGGTCCCTGGACACTACTGGTGACACCCAGCCACTCTAGGGAGCCAGGGCAAACCCCCGAAGTCTCGGTGGGCTCAGGTTCTGCCACCAAGTCAGCAGGACGTGGTGAAGCAATGAAGCAGGCTTCTCCACCACACCCAGCCCCAGCCCACCACACAGGGTCCCTGCCTGTCTAAGGCAGGCTGCTACGTGGCCCACACCTCTTCCTAGGGCTCCCCATCCTGCCAACCTCATTCCTCATTCCCACCAGCATGAAAACATGCTCCTATTTCTCTCCAGCATGTATTCAGAAGTATCCATAACGAGCTGTTTGAGCACTGAGAGGGCCTGAAGCCCACTGTCCCTTCCCAAAGACCCCACCACCTCATCATCTCAGGAACCACCCCCCACAAGGCTCTCTGTCCCTGGAGCCTTCAAACACCACCACCCCCCAACCCAGAGTTGCCAGGCAAGAGGCTCAGAGCCCAGCTGAGGGGAGGGTCAGGGCCAGCAGGCGCCATGTCTGCTGGATGCAGGGGTGGACACACAGGAAGGGCAGCTGGAGAATGAGGGACAATGCCATATACCTCCAGCAAAGCCTGGATGGCGAACGCGGTGTCCCAGATCTGTGAGCCATTGGTGCCCTGTAGAAAAAGGATAACCTTACAGCTGCCTCTCTCGCACCCCATCCCAACTTCCTGGATCCCACAGGTGCCTAGAGGGTCAAAGAGGGTGCAGGGGGCTCCACTGGACCTGAAGAGGTGGGAGCCCAGTTGACCCCTGACCCCAGGCTCTGGGCTCTGCACTCTGATACCCACAGGGGCCTGAGCGGGTGGTCCAGCAGACAGACATGGGTCAGGGAGCCCTACCTGCCTTCGTCAAAACATCAGCCAGGGCAGGGCTTTCTCAGGGCACTTCCAGAATTTGGATGCTAAGGCCTCCACTGCCCACCCAGTGGCACGGAGCCCAGACAGATTATTGGCCCTCAACGGCCCCAGACATCATGGCCTTGCCAGACAATGTGTGGGAAGAAAGCACACGACCAAGACAGCACCAGGCCACAAAAACCTGACCTGCTCAGGGCCTGATCAGCTCAGGGCACAGAGCAGGCAAAAGGTGAACACCCTCGGAACAAACGGCCCAGGAGAGAAGGACACCCAGAGACTGTAGGACAAAGGTGACATTAAGGGTCAGCCTCCTGGGTCAAATCGTGATACCAGCGAACCCACAGCACAGCCCCACCGCAGGCTGCTGTGAGATCCGGGGACAGCATGGCAGTTCCGTCAGAACCAGAAGCTCCAGGGCTGGAGGCTCACCACCCTCCTCAGCTTCGAAGGTTTGGGGCTCTTCACATAAGACTGGCAGTGTGGGGCCCAGGCAACTAGAAGAGGGGCTCGAATGCTGGAAGAAGGGCCAGGAAGCTGGAAGAGACGCTTGAGCACCCTTAGCAAGGGTGCCTGGGCAGGTGGTCTGTGCTGGGCAGGGTCAGGCTCACGTGCACTCATCCCAAAGGGCCCAGCACTTAGTGTGACCCAAGGACATTGCTGGGGGCACCCTGTTCCACACTGCGTGACAGCAGAGCAAAGCCCAAGAGCTCCTGGCTGGCTGCCTCTGGGACCCCTGCTGCCGGGACAGGACCGGGTCAGCCCAGGCTGCCCTGTGACCTGCAGCTCCACCCCCAGGGCCATGCATAGGACATAAGTAGGGGGAACATCATCTACAGCATCCAGACACTGGAAACCAGCAAAGCATAAACAGCTCACCCACCAGGAGCACATCTCAGGACCCCGAAGAGGGGCTCCGTGCCAGGAGGCCGGGGAGGGCAGGGGCTCTCCTCTGACTGTCCTAACCCCGCCAGCCAGACCCCGTGTGCGAGCTGCAAGATCAGCGTCCAGCAGCAGTTGGCTAGTGCCAAGAACCCCTCATGGCCTTCGTCCCCTCTGAGCTGCGGCTGAGTGACCTCAGTGTACAGACCACTCCCACAGGGTGGCTGCCAGCCCTTGGTTCTCCCACCACCCTAGGGACCCGTCAACATTCCTGCCAAATGGCACTCGCCTGGGAGGGCCCAGCAGCACCCCTCAGACACAGGCGCTCAAGCCAACAGGCCATGTGGGGAGGAGAGATCGGAGATGTGAACAAACCCAAGGCGGGGATGGTGGCAAGGACGCAGCTTCAGCCCCACTGCCCTCACCTGCATCTTCATGCCGTCAAGGCCCAGCCTACAGGGAGGGGGAGAATGACCTGGGTCAGGGAGCACACACAGTGCCCGACATCAGGGGCCCAGAGTCCACGTCTAAAGAGTAACCCACCCAAGCAGCATGGGACACACAAGGATGGCTCCCCCATACCCAGCATGCAGAGGGTCCATGGGGGAAGAGGCTACCCTGGAACGCAGACTGAGGGACACACAGGCTGTGCCCACCCGCCCCCAGACAGGCCAGCACTCGGCTCTCGGGTTCGCCTCCCACACACTCACCAGAGGTAATCAGGAATCCTGGACACGTGCTCCTGGAAGACAGCAGAGGCCGGCCCGTCTACATGCCAGCGCACGAGCATGTTGATGGTTTTCGAGATCTGCAGGAGACAGCCTGGTCAGGGCCCTGCCCCACACCCACCAGGTTCCTGGGCTTGAGGGCTGCGGCCCCAGCACAGCCTTGTTCCAGGCCAGGCCACTGCTCTGACCACTTTCCCAAGCACTCTCTGCTTCCAGGACCCAAGATAAAAAAAACCAGGCTGCAGCAAGGGGCCAAGGCAGGTGTGCCTGGAGGGAGGGGCACAGCGCAAGGAAAAGACAGGGTGACCCACTGAGGGGACGCAAGCCAGCCAGCGAGTGAGCAGGACTGCCACGAGGTGACAGACAAGGTGGGGCCCCTGTGTGGGTGCCTGGGGCGCAGGGTGTCCTGAGCTGTTCCAGATAACTCGGGACCGAGGGCAGAGCTGTCTGCGGGGCATGAGAGAGACTTGGAAGTGAGGCCAGTGAGGCAGGGCCTGTTGCTCAAAGCAGAAGTTCTAGAGACACAACCCTTCTACCCCGAGAGATGACAAATCAAGGTCTAACTTGTTTATGCTGTACTAAGAGCCCACACAGAAACTCCCAGTGTCGAAAGGGAAACATTCGGCCGTTCAGCGGAGCAGTGGTGGTTTACGGCCCCAGGTAACATGTGGCCCAGCAAACACCTGCCAGCAGGGTCAGGGATGTGGCTCACACGGTGGACCCGTGGGCTTACCTAGCATGGAGGTCACGGCCTGCCCCCTGGTTCACACAACTTTGCCTCCTGGGCCTGTCGCCCTAAGGCTGTTGGCCATCAACTAACCCTGTGATGGCTGCCTGGGCTCACACAAGAGGCAAAACCGGGTCAGGAGCCCACAGGCTCAGTGAAGCAAGAGTCTTGAGGCTCATCAGGAGTCAGGAATGGAAACAAGCACAAAGGCCCTCCAAAGGAGAAGAAAGAGGCCAGCAGCGGGTCAT
>SJYC01097906.1:0-22782 GCA_006408675.1 Madoqua kirkii
TTCAAACCTGAAACGTGTACATTAGGAAGAAAAAAATTATTAGGAAGAAAAAAACTATCACTCACTTTTCTCCTATGTATGCTTTAAAGTTTTTAAAGCTTTGCTTTTTCCTAAAAGTGGAATTAAGTTATAACATCAACTGAGAAGCAGAAAAATGTAACAGGTTAGTATCTTCTCTTTAATTTATAAACTTGATTTCTATTTAATGAAAAAGGTGGCATTTACCCAAAACAACTGTTTGGTGTTTTGTTTTTTTTTTTTTTAACATTACTTGTAATTCTCTCACTTGGTTTATCTTCTTTGGCTTATTTTGCTATTATGTGTCTATAATTAATTAGTATCTTTTTGGATTATCCAAATGTATGAATTGCTGCTTATAGTTTAAGACTAACCCAAAGTAACATCCTACTACAAAGAGATCCAACCAGTCCATCCTAAAGGAGATCAATCCTGAGTGTTCATTGGAAGGACTGATGTTGAAGCTCAAACTCCAATACTTTGGCCACCTGATGCGAAGAGCTGACTCATTTGAAAAGACCCTGATGCTGGGAAAGATTGAGGGCAGGAGGAGAAGGGGACGACAGAGAATGAGATGGTTGGATGGCATCACCGACTCGATAGACATGGCTTTGGGTGGACTCCGGGAGTTGATGATGGACAGGGTGACCTGGCATGCTGCGGTTCATGAGGTTGCAAAGAGTCAGACATGACTCAGCAACTGAACTGAATTGAACATCCCACCACCACCTAACACACTCCAGAGCTGTCCACTCTAAATACTTAGTCTTTTTAGAGAAACAATCTGATCCAAACTGTTTAAATGATACATATCTAGAAAAACCTACTTTTAGAATCGTAACACATTCATTCACTCTCCTAACACATTTTCTCAAGCTTCCACCAAACACTAGGCACCATTCTGGGTACTAAGTATACAGGACTGAGACAGAGCAGACAAGGCCAGCTGTAGGCAGCTTACACTTAAGTGGGGGGAGACAGACAAGGGACACGTCTGAAGGCTAGAAAGACAAAGCAGAGACATGGGCATAGGGCGGACTGGTAAGATGGCTAAGGAGGTCCTTGCTGAGTAGACATGAGCAGAGACTGGAAGTGAGTACAAGTGAGCCAAGGGGATGTTGGGGGGTCGGGGGAAGGGAAGGGCTGCATAAGACTGGGAAAGAGGACTGGAAAAGTGAGAATCACAGTTTTTGAGGAATTCATGTTCTAGTGGGGCAGAAACACAGAGGTGGTGACTAGACAGGGAAATGGGATCAAGTCAGGGAGAAATGGCAGCATGTTTTCACGCTTGTGCACTGACAGGAAGAAGTGAGTACAAGTGAGCCAAGGGGATGTTGGGGGGTCGGGGGAAGGGAGGGGCTGCATAAGACTGGGAAAGAGGACTGGAAAAGTGAGAATCACAGTTTTTGAGGAATTCATGTTCTAGTGGGGCAGAAACACAGAGGTGGTGACTAGACAGGGAGATGGGATCAAGTCAGGGAGAAATGGCAGCATGTTTTCACGCTTGTGCACTGACAGGAGAGTGAAGGACTCTCACTGGACAAGTGTCCTTGAGTGGGTGGGAAATGAGCGTCCAGTCGGAGGGAGGGACTGACCTTGCCTCCGGGACAGAAGCTGCGGGAAGGAACAGTGCAAGAGGAGGCAAGGGGGTGACAGTGCAAACTCCTATCTTACAGGTTTTCTTTCTTGATAAAATCATAAACAAGGGTGGTGGGGAGGCAGAGGAGGGTCGGCTCCAGCTCCTGCCCACCTGCAGTGTGGGGATGCACCCATATCCTCAGTCAGGCTGGCCAGACAGACAGAGCAGGTGCCGGCCACACTCCACAGAGGCTTATTAGCCAGACACACTCAGTTCCCAGTAGGAAACAAGACCTTCAGTGATACACAGTCAACGAAACTGATTTCAAGTAATAAAGCAGTGTAAGGCACACTATCAAGGGCAGTGCCTCTGTCCTCACACTTCACACATCTGATTTGCCTTCTTTTTCAAACAGTCTCATCACTGAGATCCTTGCTAACCCAGCAAGAGGCCTAAAGGACACAAGGAACCCCAGGGAGCAGGCCTCACCTCTTGCTCTCCTCTTTCTCCAGCAGCAGGCTGCTAGACAGACACTGGGCCAGGAGCTCCTGGGCCGAGGCTCCATGCATCAGATCCTCTGAGCTGGGAATCCGCCCCTCTTGGCTGCGCTCCACACCTCTCTTCCCTTTGCGGTGCACGTGAAGTAATGGAGTAGGAAGCTTGTTTCCAGAAGGATGAAAAGATCTTATCCCCAAACTGTAAGTACATGTTTTGAAATGCTTACAGTCAACAAAGAGAGGGAAGAAAGGGTTCCTCTGGCATCAGGTAGAGTGGGGCTGCTTTGGGGTCCGGCATGGGTGCCAAGAGCACGCAGCCTCTGTCTTGCAGGAACTTCCCCTTTCCTGGGCAGCTGGGCTCCCAAAGCTTCTCTACTGTAAGTTTTGCTTCCCATTCCAGGGTTGGCAGCAGATTCTGTTTTCCCCTAGTATTGGCAAGGTTCTTACTTTTGCATTTAGCTCCTAAATCCATCTGGGACATTTCTTTTTTATTTTGCTGTGACTCGAGGCCTGTGGGATCCTAGTTTCCCAATTAGGGATTGAACCCATGACTGTAGGCAGTGCTGAGTCTAACTGCTGGAATGCCAAGGAATTTCCCTGGAAGTAATGATTATAGCAGCAGGAGATGAGGGTCTAATGCTTTTTCTAAACAGATGCCAGTGTCTGTCCTCTCCTCATTAATTTCCCTCATTTGGCATGGCACTTTTATCACATATGGTTGTTTCATTTTTTTTCCATTATGATCCATTTGTCTACTATAATTTTATTTTATGTTTTGGTATCAGATAGAGCAGACCTTCCTTGTTATTCAAAATTTTCTCAGCAATTGCTACAAATTTTTTCATTCTGAAGAATTTTAGAATTAACTTGTTAAGACCACGGGTAAACATCCTTTTGGGCTTTGATTAGAAATGCCCTGGACATGGGTAAGCCTATGGCTGATTCATGTTGCTGTTTGGTAGAAACCAACACAATACTGTAAAGCAATTATCCTTCAATTAAAGACTTTACAGTTTCAGAACTGACATCTTTCTAGTATTGCATCCTCCAGTTAACAAGGCATTTACTTAAGGTTTTCTTTGCATCTTCAGGGCTCTGAGAATCCCCTTCATAAGGGTTTAGCACCTCTCCTGGTCAGTTTGTGTCCATACGTTCTAGATTTGTTGCCACTGTGAATGAGAATTTTTGTAGGTTGTAGGTTGATCTGTCTCATCACCATGGTAAAATGCTGAATGGTTCTAACGGCGTGACTGTTGATGATCTTGAACTGACAATTTTACCCTCTGGAAACGACTGTTCCTCCTCTCTTTCTTTCAATATTTATGCCACTGTGTCTGTGTGTTAAACTGGGCAGGGTCTTCAAGAGAACAGTGAACAACAGTGATGTCAAGGGCAGTTCAAAGCTGGTTCTAACTTCAGTGTTTCTCATGTTTTACCAAGAAGCATGGAGGCTTTGGGCTAGTTTTATGGTAGGTAGCCATATCAGGCTAAGGAATTTTATCCAAGTTTAGTAAGGAATTTTATTGGGAATGGGTATACATTTTTTTCTTGGGGAGGGGAAGAAGGAATGGCTATAAATGTTAAGGAAAGCATTTCAACACCTAGTGAAATGATCACTTATTTTTCTGAAATGGCAGCAAACAACATGAATAGATTTCTATTGTTCATATTGTTTAGCACAGTATAAAGTGAGCTTGTGAGTTTTTTATATACTACAAAACTACAAATGCTAACATTTTACTTAGTATTTTTTGGATCAGGTTTGTAATTGAGATCAGAAGTCAGCCTTCTGTCTGTACTCTCCTGGCTATGTTACGACTTCAAGGTCAGGTTTGTCCAGTAAATAAAACAAGATGTTTACTTTTCTCTGCTCTACAACAGTTTCTACTACATGGGAATGATCTGCCCCCCATTATTTGTTGGAATCTTCCCACAATGGGCTGGATTTCACGTATGTGTCCGAAGTTGCTTCAGTTTTGTCTGACTCTTTGCACCCCTATGGACTGTAGCCTGCCAGGCTCCTCTGTCCATGGGATCCTCCAGGCAAGAATACTGGAGTGGGTTGCCATGCCCTCTTCCAGGGGATCTTCCCCACCCAGAGAACTCGCATCTCTTAAGTCTTCTGCATTGGCAGATGGGTTCTTTACCACCAGAGTCACCTAGATTTCGTGTGTAGGATGTGAATTTCTGCAGTATACTCTGGAAGAGAATACAGTTTACTCTCTTGGCTGAGGGATGACAGAAACATACACTGAACACAGATCTCACCGGCCCTGACTCAACTGTAGCTCCTTTTGCGTCTGCATTCTGGCTTGTTCCCACAACAAAGGAACGTCGTATTTTTTCAAATGGTTTTTAAAAAAATACACGCATATCTGACCGTCTTCACTCAGTGCACACGGGTAAACATCCTTTTGGGCTTTGATTAGAAATGCCCTGGACATGGGTAAGCCTATGGCTGATTCATGTTGCTGTTTGGTAGAAACCAACACAATACTGTAAAGCAATTATCCTTCAATTAAAGACTTTACAGTTTCAGAACTGACATCTTTCTAGTATTGCATCCTCCAGTTAACAAGGCATTTACTTAAGGTTTTCTTTGCATCTTCAGGGCTCTGAGAATCCCCTTCATAAGGGTTTAGCACCTCTCCTGGTCAGTTTGTGTCCATACGTTCTAGATTTGTTGCCACTGTGAATGAGAATTTTTGTAGGTTGTAGGTTGATCTGTCTCATCACCGTGGTAAAATGCTGAATGGTTCTAACGGCGTGACTGTTGATGATCTTGAACTGACAATTTTACCCTCTGGAAACGACTGTTCCTCCTCTCTTTCTTTCAATATTTATGCCACTGTGTCTGTGTGTTAAACTGGGCAGGGTCTTCAAGAGAACAGTGAACAACAGTGATGTCAAGGGCAGTTCAAAGCTGGTTCTAACTTCAGTGTTTCTCATGTTTTACCAAGAAGCATGGAGGCTTTGGGCTAGTTTTATGGTAGGTAGCCATATCAGGCTAAGGAATTTTATCCAAGTTTAGTAAGGAATTTTATTGGGAATGGGTATACATTTTTTTCTTGGGGAGGGGAAGAAGGAATGGCTATAAATGTTAAGGAAAGCATTTCAACACCTAGTGAAATGATCACTTATTTTTCTGAAATGGCAGCAAACAACATGAATAGATTTCTATTGTTCATATTGTTTAGCACAGTATAAAGTGAGCTTGTGAGTTTTTTATATACTACAAAACTACAAATGCTAACATTTTACTTAGTATTTTTTGGATCAGGTTTGTAATTGAGATCAGAAGTCAGCCTTCTGTCTGTACTCTCCTGGCTATGTTACGACTTCAAGGTCAGGTCTGTCCAGTAAATAAAACAAGATGTTTACTTTTCTCTGCTCTACAACAGTTTCTACTACATGGGAATGATCTGCCCCCCATTATTTGTTGGAATCTTCCCACAATGGGCTGGATTTCACGTATGTGTCCGAAGTTGCTTCAGTTTTGTCTGACTCTTTGCACCCCTATGGACTGTAGCCTGCCAGGCTCCTCTGTCCATGGGATCCTCCAGGCAAGAATACTGGAGTGGGTTGCCATGCCCTCTTCCAGGGGATCTTCCCCACCCAGAGAACTCGCATCTCTTAAGTCTTCTGCATTGGCAGATGGGTTCTTTACCACCAGAGTCACCTAGATTTCGTGTGTAGGATGTGAATTTCTGCAGTATACTCTGGAAGAGAATACAGTTTACTCTCTTGGCTGAGGGATGACAGAAACATACACTGAACACAGATCTCACCGGCCCTGACTCAACTGTAGCTCCTTTTGCGTCTGCATTCTGGCTTGTTCCCACAACAAAGGAACGTCGTATTTTTTCAAATGGTTTTTAAAAAAATACACGCATATCTGACCGTCTTCACTCAGTGCCTCTGAGAAAACAATACAAAAGAAAAGATTATCAAGAGAGCAACAGGTGACCACCTGATAATGTTCACTTAAATTTACTGACTTAAGGGCAAGCCCTTCTGATGAACAAGTCACACAATCATGTAACTTCCAGGCTTGAGCTAAACATGCTCCATGCGTCCATAGGTCATTCAAGGTCCAGAGAGGCTCATGTCCAGACCTCTATGCCCAGTGTGTCTACTCAGAGAGGTCTCTCTAAAGCCAGACTTAGGGGCCCATTTCAGGGAGATGAGTGCAGGCTATACCGAACCTTCTCAGCTCTTCCCAAAGTCATTTGGAAGTCACCGGCTTGAAGAGATACAGTCCTAGGGCAAGGATGGGTGGGGACCCACAGGAAAGACACAGACGTCAAGTAGACATCTTTCTTTGCTGAAACTGGACCAGGAAGTCGCCTGAGGAGCTAGCCCCTCAGCGCCGAGCACTAAGTACCTGATGTGACGGGAAGCCTTGGGGGTGTCCAGTCCCTTAGCTTGTGGTTGATGCACAAGGCGATGACATCATCCCATGGGATCTCAGCAACTGAGGGCCCAGCCCCCTGTCCCGGGGAGGGGCGCCTGTTCTTCCACCTGCTGTATGTGGTGCAGAGCAGGCTCTCCACCTGCGACTGCAGGACAGGCTGCGTCTGGCGAGAGCTGGGAATCTGGGAGGCATATTGGATGACCATGGAACACATAGGGAGCCAGGGAGCTGGAGAGAAAGCACCAAGGAGTTAACAGGGTTTGGTAGAAATTTACATGAAATGTTCTTCTCTCTGTATTTTTTTCCTAGAAGGCAACTGTGTAGCTGAGAAGTCAGTCTTCAACACTGAATACAACAGAACCATACTTGTTAAAGTACATTTCCCTCCCTGTGTCCAGGCAAGGGATGCAGTTACCCAGGCCACAGTTCACAACAAAGGGTCCATACTAGGGGGTGCTGACCGGACAGATCTGTGGATACACCCAGGAATTTGTATTGTACTCAAGGAGATCTGGTCCCAGAGGTGTGGGCTTCTCTCAGGGAGGCCCGACCTAGCTCACCACAGAGGATTTACACAGTGAAGTTTGTTTCCCTTTGGGTTCCTTCAGCAGCAAACATCTGTTAGACCTACTGGAGATCACACCTCAAATTTTAGAAGGATGCCTAAGGCCTCTGCTTCACATGGTCCAGAGGAGAATGGCCCTACCAAGACCCTGTAAGCGCAAACAGCCTCCTTCCCTCCTAACAGCATCAGCAAGGGAAGGCACAGCTCCTTGCAGCACAGCAGCCCACAGCATCTGTGTCAGGACAGCCCAGAAGCCTCACTCAGGCTCAGGCACAGCCAGAGCCACAGATGAGCTTCTCTAACAGAGAAGGGACCCTGGTGTTACAGCAGCACTGAGCACCAGGGCCCAAGCAGAGCCAACAGCGTGGAGACAGGACTGCAGTGTTCCACGCTCCCAGAGGCCATGGTGCAGGTAAGATGGGACCTGCTATTAACTGAGAAACCCTAGGCCTGGATTCAGCACTCCTCCTGACACCCCCTCCTGGGGCTGAGCAGATGCCCACAGACCACTCAGCTGGCGGCATAAGGCCAACAGCTCCCTCTCCAGAAGACCCCAAATCATCCTGACATCTGAACCCAAAGGCAAGTGTGGGTGGAAGCCATGGGGGGCCAGGGTGCACAGTGGTGCCCAATACCTGCTAGTGTCCCTACAGCAAAAAGGATCTGGGGAACGCACCCCCCACACAGTCACACTCCTTCTGGCCAACCCCCTCAGCACGAGCACGTACCCCCTGGAGGTGGAAGATCCATCTGTGGGAGCTGGAAGCCAAGGATGGCTTGCCTCAGCCAGGCCAAGTGCTCCGGGGCATTCCAGTGAAGGTGAGGAAGCAGCCGGCTGCCCCCTGCCTCAGCGAACTCGGCGACGGGCCAGGACAGGTCGCAGAGCTGCTCGGAGGACACTACAGAGGCCAGGAAGCTCAGCACGCTGTTGAACAGCTCAATGATGGCACTTGGCTCCTGCGAGGCCAGGCCGCCCAGCCTCCGCTCTCTTCTGTCATGGAAAAACCGGCTGCTAAACTCCCGGCTAACCCCATCTTCCACGTACTGAATGAGGGTCTGGCAGCAAAGGTCAAGGGTACAGGGACAGTGGGAGACCAGCCACTGCACAGCCTGTGAAACCTGAGAAGCAAAGACAGTGGGGAGAGTTCTGGTTCAACAATCTACGCTGTTCTTCAAGAGGAGGTTCCTGAAGGCGCCCCTCCCACAGCTGCCACAGCGGATGCCACCAGAGCAGCAGCTTCTCACCAGGCCAGAGTGGGGCAGCAGCTCCCACTGCAGCTGAGTCTGGTCTCCCTGGAGACCAGCACAGCAGGGACCCCGAGAAGGGCTCCCATTCCCGTCACCCCTGCCACCCAGAAGGGCTGGAAGCCCAAGGGAAGCACCATGCACACCCTCTCCACCTCAAACCGAAAAGAAGACAACGTCTTTAGTTCTTAGGACTAACAGCTTCTTCACTCCATGCCTGGGTGCTTTACACCCTGTAGTTGGTTTTATCTTTCTTCCTGTAAGTCCCAACACTTCTTTCCCTAAATGTAATTGTCAGCACAGACTTTTTTAAGGGAACTCTGATAACATTTCTTCATATTCCAAGGACAACTACCCTACAAAAATAATCATACATCTGACCCTCAGATACAAGACATGAAGTGTCACAGTTTAAATCTGTAACAACAAAACCTCTGAAAAAAATTTACATAATTTAATTTGTTGCCAATAACAGGACTATGAGCAAAATTTATCTTTTATATTGATATCTACTTATAATTTTAGAAAGTTTCCTGTCCAAATGTAAAATATACACTAAATTCAAGATAGAGTGAAAGGGAAAAAAATATCTTGTTAGACCTTTAAAAATGATGAAACCTTACCTTATTCGTGCCTTTTAAGTCATTAATGGAATCAGGGATCTCAATAACAGTATAATCTGAAATGAGCTTAGCCGAAACCAAATCCTGGAGCATCAAACCTTTAAGACAAACAGACACCAGTCAGCCACCTGCTGGTGGAGCTGTGCACACGAGCTGAGACGCCTGGCTGCCCTGACCCCCGGAGCCCTGACCTCCGGAGCCCTGTGCCCGGGCACTGCAGTGGCCGCTGTCACACATGGCAGCACCACGCCACCAGCACTTTCTCAGACCCCAGGCTCTACCCACTGATTAGACACACCAGCTCCGAAGTGGAACTGCCTTTACAAACCCTCTTCCACGTCCTTCTCCACGGCGTCCCCTCCAGGGCTGGGTGCAAGAACCACCAGTGGGAGCGCAGGCTGGAAGGGCTTGGCCTGCAGGAGCTGCTTGGTCTGCAGCAGGGCCGACAGCCAGTACACGTCCTCCTCGGCCGCGTCCTCACTCTTCACTCTGGGAGGGAGCAGCAGCATGAGCCCACTGGCTCCCAGAAGCTCCTTCTGTGTCTCCACAGCATCGAGGGCACCATCACTAAGAGCTCCGTGGGCCACCTGGAACAGCACCCAGACCATCAAGATGGACGCACTGATGGACAGATCAACAGTGAGCATCTGCGCCAGAGAGAGCACAGCCAGTCACTCACTACACTCCAGGCTGGCCTCCCTCTGGGAGGCCGAGAACCAGTACAAGAAACTGGGGGGAAACGATGAATCCAGCCTCTGGTGAGAACTGTGTTTGAGCAGTTTAATTGTAACAATTATTTCAAACAGGTGTAAAAACAAATAAGCCTTTAATGACAGAAAAAAGGAAAGGCAAGCCAGCAGCAAAAAAGGGATTCCTACCCATTTCTAAAAAGCAGTGCAGAGACGGGTAAAGGAACCAGAGGATGCCACACCGAAGGGCTGCAGAGCCGGTGAGCAGGGACCAGGCTGTCTGGGCCTGCAAAAGCCCTGGGAGCCCAGGCCCGTGGCACCAGAGCCAGGCTAAGGCTCCAGACCAGGAGGACAAGTCACACACGAGACAGTGGCCCACAGGTCATCCACTCCACTGCCTCTAAGCATAAGCCGTCCTCCTGGGCCCTGGGCCAGTATCCTGTCCTGAGGATCCCAACACAGGGGCATCACAGGCACAGAGGAGGGGACCAGGCGGTGGGCGCCCCCCACCTTACCTGAGAGCACCAGAAGCTGCACAAGGAGGAGACACGATGAGTCCTTTCCCAGGAAGCCAAACAACCTAAGGAACTCATCCCCAGATCCCCCAAAAGAAGCTTGGCTTGCCACTTCAGTTACCCTCCACCCCACCCCAAACACAGCCTTTTAGGGCCTCACTCAGGTATAGGCAGGCTCAGATAAGGTGTCTGAGGAGAGCCTTCAACATAAGAGAAAAGCTAGAGTAACAGAATAGAAACTCTAAGAAAATGATACCACATGGAACAGAAGAAAACTTACACAAAAACCCTAATTTCCTCTGAAGATGCATCCAGAAAGTCATAAGACGATATGAGAAAGTAAAATAAGGGTAAGAAAAAGGAAATCAATAATACAATGTTATTAAAAACTCAAAGATAGCTCCTAGAAAATAATATTTAAAAACAAGATGGAAAATGGGATAGAAAGGAGGAAGAGGCTCAGAAGATCAACTGATAGGGTCAAACATCGGTCTAATCAGAGTTCAAGAGAGAAGAATACTAAAAGAGTAGGAAAGCAGATGTCATCAAGATGCAAAAACATCAGCCTCCAGTCCACAAGGACGCACCAAGGGTCCCATCAAGGACCTTCCCAGATGATGAGGGAAGGAAGTGGGTACCCAAGTCCCAGAGCAAAGAGAGCAGGCTTCCCAAGTGAAACAAGACCAGGCCAGAGAAAGGAACGGGTCAGTGACCATGGAATAAAACTAGACGGAAAAAGTAACTTTCATCCCATAATTCTACATACCAAGCTAAACTATGAAGCAAATGTGAGGGTAAACACATTTTCAGAAAGGCTAGAGCTCTGAAAATTCTCCCATTGCATTCTTCCTTTGGAAGAAAATGGAAAACATACTCCATCAAACAAGAGACTAAGCCAAGAAAAAATTTTGCTGCTGCTGCCGCCAATGGCAGCACTGAATGCTGGATAGGTCAGGCACTGTTCTAAGAATTCTGTCTGTATAGCACACGTCACCTCATGGGCCCCCATGCATGGCACCAGACTGTCTCAAGCAACAGTATGCCAACCCACAGTCAGTACCTGGGCCGAGGACCAAGGTCAGGGTTATAAGTGGAGGAGCAGGACTGCATTCCTGGTATGGAGGCCCCAAAGGCAGCCACACCCTGGAACACGTCTCCAGCCCAAATGGGAGCAGGAGAATGGCACCCTCTTAAGTAAGATAACGTAGCAAAGACTACGTGCAGAAAAAATAAATGTAGTCACAGAACATTTGCTGGTTCTGGAGCACACACATGTGACCTCAGTTTCTGAGATATTATAAAGTGACCACATAACCACCAGGAAGATGGGGAAGGCTGAGAGCAAGTGGGGTGTTAAGAGTTCATGCCTCAACTAGTGGGGTGAGTGCACAGCCCCAAGATAGCCCACATAATCCCACCTCCTAGCGCTGAAGTCCTGGCACCATCACCTGCCCTGAGGATGGGCTGAGCCTAGTGACGTGCTTCTAACAGAGAGTTAGACAAACATGATGGAAAGCCACCATGAAGGTTACGTTAAAGAAATGATGCCAGCTGACTCAGCTCACGGGAGCTGGCTGATGCCCTACTGTGAACTACCTCATGTAGGCCCACGTGGCATGGACTAAGAGGAAGTGAATCCTGCCAACAGCCATGCAAAGTGGGCTTTCAGAGAGACCAGAGCTTGGACTTCTACCTGCTGAGAAGTCATGCCCTAGAGGACCTAAGCCACGCCTGGATTTCTACCACACAGAAACTGAGTAACAAACGTTGGTTACTTACATATGCCACATTTGGTTTGCGTTTTCAGTTTGCTTGTTTTGGTTCAGCCACGTGGCATGCAGGGTCCTAGTTCCCCAACCAGGGATCAAACCCAGGCCCCCTGCGGTGGAAACACAAGTCCTATACACTGGACACCTGGGCATTCCCAAAGCTGCCACATTTGGAGGTAACGTGTTATATAATAATAGATAAAATACACCTGTTTTAATAGTAAGTCAGCAGAGAAGAGCTAAAAGTGGATAAACAGAGAAAGAGCAGTATCAATATGGAAACATGACGGAAATCAAACCTTGGAGAGAAGGGCTAGATGGCGGCGCAGGGGCTGCAGTTCACCACCGTAAGTCATGCCGTGCCACCCGACTCTCTAACTACATGCAAGTGTTACTTTGACTTAAATCCTAAGACTAAAGGCAAGAAGAATAAACTAACTGTCCAGTAGGTGAAGTATGACTTTATCATCCTAGGAAAAGGGGAAGAACGTGTCCCAGGTTCTGGGTTTCCGTTACCTCTGAATGGTGAGAGCACAGACGGCTCTTACCATCTTTGTATTTCCTCTGTATTTCCTTATACTTCTAAAGTTTTATATATGTGATTACTTTAACGATTAAGAAAAATATTAAACAGTATTAAAAGGGAAAGAAACAAAAATCCTATAGTCAAACTACAGTTTGAAGCAGTTCCAAAGACAGAAGGAATGTGGACTAGAGTGTCGCACGCAGATGCCCAGGGTGTGCCATGAAGGAGACAGTCAGGAAGAGGAGAAACCTGGAGTGAGACCTTCGGGTCAGGACACGGTGGGGAGGGCAACTTTCGCCTGCTCTGAGCATGCAGCCAGTCATGAATCCCACACTGTGGACCGCACCAGACCCAGGCCAGAGAGCTGGCCAGAGCAGCAGCTACCAACACCAGGTCTGCTCAGCACTGAGGCCCACACTTCCTGCCCTGCACTGCTATTTTCTAAGTAAATAAAATATGCATCTGGTTTTACTTCTGAACAACACAGTAAAACCTAAAATTCATTAATGCAGGTTTGAATCTAATGAGAAAACAGGTTCTCATTAAATAAGACTCTCTATGGGAACCAATTAAGCTCAGTATTGTACAAACACCTATCATGAACAAAAAGTAGAACTTTTATAATCAAAAGCTGAGGATAACTTGAATGTAAAATAAAAACAACTAATCTGAAATGCCTAACACTGAACCTATATGAAAACAGCACAAGACTAAAAACCATTAGTCTTCTGGTAAGACTGGATATATCAAGAAGCTATTTAATAAGGATATCAGCAGTTGGCAGACCATGTGAAATGCAAGACACTGCATTTCTGTGTAATGCTGTCATAACCCTCTTGGGTTAATTACCAGAGGTCCACGGAGTTCTCGGCTTCTGTACTGTATGCAGAACACATAGGGAAATACAGGTACCTTTTATGATGGTTCTAGTTTTCACCAATTTCTCAAAGAGAGGTCCGTGAACCAAGAGAAGACTTACTGCATCCTGAGAATCTAGCTTGGTCTCTCACACCAAGGGGTTATACATGGGTCCTCAAGACACAAGGAAGAACAGATACAACACTTGCTTCTGAGCCTCCCATGTTGTTTCAGAGCCACTTCAGGGGAGTTATATGATTCCCGTGATGTCTGGGAGTGAGTATAAATAAGAAAGTTACACAAGTAAATACACTAAGTGACTGTCACTCACCTTGATGCACACGCTGACAGAAATTGTCTGATCCCCTTTGCTGCTGAGAGTGTTAAAGAGAGTGAGTGTCTGAATCCCACCAACATCAAGGTATATGTCATCCACTGAGCCATCACCGCCCATGAACTTGACTTTTAACCAATGTGATAGAATTCTGTGAATGAAAGAAAATAACCCTTGAAGGAAAGTCTAATTCTAAATGTGAACCACAAAGAGAAATATCACGCAGATAGAGATCCATAAACATCATCAAATCTTACTATGAAATTGATCTGAACAAAGCAGGCTATGATTTTTAAATGGAGTTAGGAACTTACTGGGTAGGAGGAGAAAGCACTCATTCTAATGTGATGTATGATTCAGAAGCCCTAAGAAAAGATGTTGAACAATCAAAAAGGTCCTTAGTTTATCATACAACCCAGAAATTCCACTCCTAAGTTTAAACCCAAGAGAACTCCAAACATATGTCCACACAAACACCTATACATCAATGTTCACAGAAGCATTATTCATAACCAAAAATAGGAACAGTAATTAATGAACAGAGAAATAAAATGTGGTATATTCATGCAATCAAATATTATTCAGCCACAAAATGAAGGACTAATACATGCTACAACATAAATGAACCTAGAAAACATGCTAAGTGCTAGATGGCAGTCACAGAAGACAGCATATCTTCAGGTTCTATTTGTACGAAATGTCCAGAACAGGCAAATTTACAGAGGCAGAAAACAGATGAGTGGTTGCTAGGGGCTGTAGGTAAGGAGTGATGGACTGCTAATCGGCATGCGTTTCTTTCCCGGAGAAAAAATGTTCTCCAGCCCTGGGGCATATCATAGGGTTAATGGTGAACTCCAAGAGCGTTTATGCCAAGGGGGACCTTCCCAGCCTGCTGCTGCCAGTGCCCTCATCCCTGTGGTGAGCCCCTGCCAGCCCACAGCTCCACAAGAGGCCTCCAACACTAGCAGGAAGGGATAAGCCCACATCTTTCTACTGCACCATCTTGAACCGGAAGTCCAAAGAAATATTTTTTAATCCTAAAACTTTTATGGAATCACAGAAGACCACCGAATAGGACAAAGAAGGTTTCAAATTGCATTACAAAACTGTAGTAACTAAAACTGTATGGTACTGGCATAAAAAAGAGCCACACAGACTAACAGAAGCGAGAGCCTGGAAGTAAAACCTACATATGTGGTCTTCTAATATTTAACAGCAGAGCCCAGAATATTCAACTGAGAAAAAATAGTCTCTTTAAAACATGGTACTGGCAAAATTGGATAATAAAAAGAACAAAATTGGACCCCTATCCTGCGCAAATAAAAGTTATCTTGAAATGGATTAAAGACTTAAACATAAGAACTAAAATCATAAAACTCCTAGAATAAAATAGGAAAAACCTCCCTGACACTGGTACTGTCAATGGTTTCTTCGGATGTGAGCCCCAAAACACAAGGAACAAAAGTAAAAGGCTGAGACAATATCAAACTACAAAGCTTCTTTGCAGTAAAAGAAACAAAAGAAGTAGGCAGCTAATGAAATCAAAGTATCTTCAAACCCTGTATCTAATAATGAGTTAATATTCTAAATATATACGCAACCCCTACAACTCAATAGCAAAACACAAATGATCCAATTAGAAAATAAGTAGATTTGAACAGACATTTTCTTTAAAAAAGACATGTATGCTGTACTGTGCTAAGTCACTCAGTCACGTCCAACTCTTTGCAACCCCATGGACTGTAGCCCACCAGGCTCCTCTATCCATGGGGATTCTCCAGGCAAGAATACTGGAGCAAGTTGCCATTCTCTTCTCCAGGGGATCTTCCTGACCCAGGGGTCGAACCCAGGTCTCCCACATTGCAGGTAGATTCTTTACCATCTGAGCCAGCAGGGAAGCCCATACAAATGGCCAAAAAGTGCATGAAAAGATGCTCAATATGGCTACCATTAGGGAAGTCAAAATTAAATCACAAAGACAGATCACCTTACATCATTTAGAGTAGCTATTATGAAAAAGGAAGGCTATTAATAGAGAAAGAAATGGCAACCCACTCCAGTATTCTTGCCTGAAAAATTCCATGGACAGAGGAGCCTGGTGGGCTATAGTCCATGGGGTTGCAAAGAGTCAGGCACAATTGAACAACTAACACTATTATGAAAAAGATGAAATAAATAATGTTGCTGAGGATGTGTAGAAAAGTAAACCTCTGTGAACCACTGATGAGACTATATATAAATTGGTACGGCCACTATGTGAAATAGTATGAAGTTCCTGATAAAAGTAAAAGTAGAACTATCACCTGAAAATAAAACAAAACTGTTTTGCAATTAGATAGTTGTGGTTATACAATTCTGTGAATACACTAAAACCAGTGAAATGTACACTTTCAATGGGAGAAATTTATGATATGCAAATTACATCTTAAAAAGCTGTTAAAAAAGAAAAGTAATATGTTCTATAGTTGCTTTAAAAATATGATTTCTGGAAACAACCTGGTTACAGGAAATAATGCCATGTCAACTTTCTGGATTTCTTTGTAAAACTGCCAAGTTGTTTTTCCTAAGGAGAAAAATGGAACTACAGCAAACAAACTATACTGTCTTCCCCAAGAGTCTAAAATGAAACGGGCTCTAATAATATACCTCAGCACAGCTTTAAGTCACAATCAAGTCTTAAATACTTTTGGACAAAGACCATTGCCAACTGTACAAGATTAAAGTGTGAATGACCTAAAGTGTTGACTTCAAATCACAAACAAAACAGTCTGCAAAGCTAAGCATCAAAATGACAGCAGGCATCAGTGTCCCGGGCAGGAGAGGAGTGCACAGGGCTGACAACCAACCATCCTCGCACACACACCCAGCTACCCGAGGCTCAGGGAGGAGTCGCTCCTGGCCCCTCACTCAGCCCCCAGCCCTACAGAAGGAACCCTCCCTTACCTGCCGGGACTCCCTGGGGACTGTTCTTCTCCATCAGGCAACACCAGCACCAGCTTCCAAAACACACGCTCCTGCCGCCTTGGGAGGTGCTCAGCCACGAGGGACGGCAGGTCCAGAGGTGCCCATGCTGCATCACTGGAAGGATGGAACGCCACAGCCACATCACCTGCAAGCCTCCAGCAGGAGCAGCAGGCAGGGCGGGCAGGGGTGACCAACCTTAGCAGCTGCTGGTGGAAGTGCTGGACCTTCATCTGGTGTGCCACCATGTCCCTGAGCCACCTTAACCTGTGAAAGAGGAACCACATGAAGGAGTCCTACGTGAGGCCCGCTCAGCGCCCACAGTGGAGGTGGACAAGCATTCAGCGACGTTCTGAGTGCAAGGTGACTGGGTAGTGTCTCCCAGTGGGGAATACTCAGCGGGTCGAGAACTCTTTCTGATGAAGAAATAGCTTACTCAGAAGACTTGTTCATTTCACAACTATCAAGCAGTTATCTACTGTGTGCCGGTGATGGCAGATCAGCAGTAAACAGAGAAAAATCCTGCCCTTATAGAACACGTGCTCTCACAGGGAGAGAAGGGCCCCTGTAGGTAGATGGTGTGTATGGACATACACAGGGTGCTCAGAGATGGCCTGGGAGCACAGACCAGTAGGAAACGGGGAGCCAGCATGAGGATTTCCAGGGCACAGGCCAGGCCACGCCAGGAGGGCCACGGCATGCACACAGAAGGAGCGCAGGGACAGCAGTGGGCTAGCCAGGGGGCAGATGTGGGCCACCGTGCAAAGACTCAGAGAGGAGCCCACAGACCTCAGGGAGGCTGTGAGGCGACGTGACTGCTATGGGGATGAGAACACCAGGCTATAGGCGCCAAAGGCCGAAACCGGCAGACAGGTGGGATGTGAGAAAGGGCTGGTGGTGGAGGCGGTAAAGGGCGAGCTGCAGGGTAGTGGGTCTGAGTCCGGAGGTGACCCAGTGCAGGGAGGTCAGACTAGTCCCTGTGAGACAGAGGAGGCACTCAGTGCAGCGGGCCAGGACAGCAGCTTCCAAACTTCAGTTGGGGACACCAGGAGGAAGCCTTCACTGGTGACGCATGGAGGGAATTGTTAGGGTGCAGGATGGACAGAGATTACAGGGAAAGAGGCAGAGCAGAAGAAGAAGGGGCAGGGGGCTGGGCTGGAAGCATAAGGGTAGACAGACAGAGAGAGGGCCGTTTTGAGGCAGGTAAAGCAGCCTCGACTCCGGGAGGCAGCGGGGCCAAGGCTGCCACGAGTCACAGAGAACCCCGAGTGCCCAGATCACACACAGCGCATCAGAGACAGGCTTGCGCAGCCACCACCCCGCTTCCCGACGCAGGCCCAGGACTGGGGACCCGAGCGGCTGCACAGTTTGTCAGCAGCGTGGACCTGGATCTGAGAGAGAGCAACTCGTGGCAGCCTGGGAAGGACAAGGCATGCCCTAGGGCCCTGCACAGGGGGGCTGCTGCTGCCCCTTCACGTGGCCCTCCGAGGCCCCTCCCTGGGAGGTCCTCTCCAGAGCCGACAATGGCGTGGTCTGAAGAGAGCTCACGCCCTGTGGGGCCAGGATTGAACAGCTGAAGCCAGAACTGGGGCAGGGATCCAGGCACCCATGGCGTGGCCAGGAGGAGAGGCAGGGAGGGCCGTGTGGGAGGACACAGAGAGGCAGCCTGTGAGAGGCAAGACCAGAAAGCGGAGAAAGCGCTGCTGAAACACTGCTTGCTGCAGCAGACCCAGGATGGCAGAGGGCACGCGGTGGGGGTGAGCGTGAGGCCAGCATGGACCTCTGGCTCCACTAACAAGAATGGCCGTGATGCATCCTTGAGTTGGGGGGGTGAGGAGAAAGCACATAATTCCAGGTAATTCGACTAGCAGGACCAGGAGTGTTTTAAGGGGAAAAGGCAAGTGAAAACACAGCAGGCAGAGCAAGCTGCACTCCAAAAACACAGCTCTCCATCTGTCTTCACCGCCTCTGGCCCCACCTGTCTACCCTGGACACACACATGTTAATCCACACTCCTAAGGCCAGCTGGGCCAGGAAGCACTTGGGAGGCCCTGGTGCTGACCTGGTGCAGGAGATGCCCACTCTCCCTGCATGGCCCAGGTCCAGGAGGCCCTTCGCCAGGTTCTTCTCCGCAATGGGGCACTCCGCACTGGGCACCAGCGCCCTCAGTCGGTCGTTCACATCCACACAGCAGGGCCCGCAGGGAAGGCCCGCATCTGGCGCCTTAGCTTCTTGCGGGCTGTGACAGCTTCTCTCCACCTGGAGGACAAACATCACTAGGTGTTGTAAAGGTCGGCCACAGGGCAAATGCAGAACACCTCCAGCGTTGACAGGGGAAACATCTTCTGCCAACGTGTTTAGGTCTATTTCAGCAACAGATCTCAAACTGAGCAATTAATCACAACTACAGCTCAGGTGCGAGGATGCGTGACAGAGAATGAGCGGTGGTGGGCAATGAAACTACTGAACCTAGGACTGAATGCTGGGGACTTCCCTGGTGGTTAGGGATCTGCCTTCCAACGCAGGGGACACAGGTTTGACCCCTGGTCAGGATCTAAAATTCCACGTCGGGAGGCAACGGAGGCCCTGTGCGACAGCTAGAGAGAAGTCCACAGGCCACAAAGAAGATCTGACACAGCCAAATAAAAGACAAACGCTAGGAAAAAGGGCGAATGCTAAACAGTGTTTGGAGGTCAATTTGCTGACATGGATACAAACACAGATATATGTACCCTTTGACCCAGCGAACACCACTGACAGGAATCTCCCTCAGACACTGCGGGCCTGTGTGTGCAATGTCTGTGCAAGGGTGGCCAGTGCAGCGTGCTCTGTCCTATTAGAGAGGAGAGGCATGCTGAAGCCCAGTGGGGCCAGGTGCTGCCCGGCACGCCGATGCCAACGCAGGGGGGCCACGGCGCTACTGCGGTCAGCCCTCCACCTCACGCCAGAGGGCATCGAGGAAGGTCCAGCACAGAGCAGTGCGCGTGCCCCCACCTGTGCCAGCCACCACACAAGCTCAGGGGTCCTCCTGGAATGGAGACTCGCTCCTCACTAAATCCCTTTTTATACAGTTGTAGCTGTCAACCACCCTATTACTTTTTAAAACGTTATTATGAGATGAATCACCCTTCATACAAAACTCATATACCCCCTTTTTAAAGACTAATGATAAATCACCCACCCACATCATTCCATGCAGTTAAGAAGCAGTGGCCATGACACCCACGGGCCCTGCTCAGTTGCTCACCCTCTTGCTCCCAAAGGTAAGCACTGTGTGAGCTTTCTTTCTTTCCTTTCTTTAGGGTTGTACTACTATACATAAATCTAAAACAACCTATCGAGTTGGAATAGACAGTTTAGATGTTGTACACATTTCCCTAAGAGCTGTTTTTCTTTTCACTAAAAATTACATTTTACAAATTCACCTATACAGGTGTACACAGCTATCACTTGGCTTGTTCATGGCCATCTTCCCATGTCCAGCACACTGGGTAAACAGCAGAAGGCTACCTATACATATCTGTTGAAATACAGAACAGTTCCCCCATCCCAATTTAATTCTTTACTTAGTTATACCCTTTAGGAAGGAACATGTTACATGTGCGTATCATCAACTGTGAAAGTATAATCTTGGTGAAAGATACTCTGTGCACTGACTCTGTCTGTAAGGACGCGGGACTCACCGCTGGAGATACTTGCAGAAGCACTGGAGCTCCTGCAGGGTCTCTTTTGCGGTCTGGAAGATTTCCTCCCCGAGAAACAAGTCCACCAGATGGGCAAAGACGTCTTCAGAGCAGCGGGCCACACGAACCCTCTGGTCTGTCTCCACTGCACTCCTAGGGAACAGGGCGATCGACCAGCGTAAGAGACACTGCACCCAAGGCCCCACACGGGGCCTGCCTGGAAGTATACAAGTCCACGTCCTTAGCTCTAAAATGAAATCATGTCGTCACCGTAAGACAAGCTTGAAGATTTTATTTCATATAAGGCACAGACACCTGCAAAGACAGATGGAAAAAGAACTAAAGTGGTACAGGGCATAAGGCTGTCGATCCAACATGGCCCTTATAAACAGTCAAGAAATAAGCCTGGATTTTATAGTTAGAAATTTAATTTTTAAAAGGTCGTCGAAACAAGCAAACTATCTTCTCATCAACGATATCTGATGAGAAGTTTATTATCAAAGTCAAAGAAGCTCAAACAGGCAAGACCCACTTCCAGTAGCTACCCTCTATCGTGGGAGACATCCCGGGGCTGCACTCTAGTTCAAGTCTCCTGGAACTACAGAGAACAGCAGCTGCCCTGCACGTCAGTGAGTCCTAGGTGTTGCTACTTCCTAATAACCCTTCCTGGGAATAAGTACAGACAAATAACCATCATTTGCGTGGTCTCTTCTTATAGGAAGCAGTGAAATAGACTCCCAATTAATAAAAATGGAAAGGAACATGCAATAACGTTACACTCTGCCTCCTAGCTGTGTCTCCATCTGCACCAGAGGCTGCAGGCCTGTCCCAGCAGAAATGAAACACGAGGACAGATTTCCCAGCACAATTGAACCTCTCTTTCCCGGAGCTTGGCACTGAAGTTCTTAAGTGAGATAATGCAAAGCAATCTTTTGACATATAAAACAAAGGAAAGGATCTTCTACTTAAGAAAAATGAACAGTGTAGAGACAACTATCAGCAAATTCTTTTGCTAACAGACACATCCCCAAGCCCATGGCAGGGTCTCCAGGAAGATGAGAGTAGTGAGGGCCTCTCTGGCAGTAACAGACACAAGCATAGGGAGGGCCTATTAGTGTCTAGTTAGCCAGCAGATACACTCCACGTGCAGATGAAAGCCAGCCAGCCTGAGCGAAGCCCCCTCCTGCCCACCCACGCACCTTACACTGCAGGACACCAGAGTTCCCCTTACTTCAACTCCTGGGAGCAGGTTTCTCTCATACATTCTGTCACCACAACTTCTGTCAGCTCTGCGGCCAGGTCCTGGCTCAGCTGAGTTAACACCGATTCTCTCTCTTGCTTCAACCTAAAGGAAAAAGAGAAAGAGCACAAGAAATAAAAGTCACCACACTCTGTGACCTTGCAAGAGGGGATCTGAGTTATGCGGAGTTGGCAGACCTGACCCCTCGGGTCCCAGTAGAAGGTCACACAGCCACCCCTACTGCCTTTCCCCTGACCAGCACCCACAGCCTGGGCCAGTGTACGAAGGTGCGGGGTGAGCTGTGAGTCCAACCGTGGAAGGCTCTCTCCTGCAGTCACGCGCCCCATGCACAGCAGGGATGAAACACTCACCTCTCCTCTTCAGCCCGCCGCCTCTCTGCCTCCTTCCGCTCCCTTTCCTGGGTGACTTCTTCAGTTGCAATGTGCCTCAGGATGCCTGTGGTTGTAGCTGTTAACAGCTCCTCCATAGCAGCATTGGAAACACTAGACAGAGCAAAGTGGATACTGTTCTAAATAAATAATACAAGCCATACAAACCATATTACTAGACTTCTAACACTGGCAAAGAAAAAAGTATCTACTTGGTTTCTATTAAGTCGATGGAAAAGTAACTGCACTTTTACATTGTTGAAATTTGCAGTTCGATATTGGAATATTCTTAAATGGGGTTGTTATAGATCATTTGGAGAAAGAAATGGCAACCCACTCCAGTGTTCTTGCTTGGAGAATCCCAGGGAAGGCGGAGCCTGGTGGGCTGCTGTCTATGGGGTTGCACAGAGTCGAACACGACTGAAGCAACTTAGCAGCATAGATCATTTTAATGCACATTTCTTGCTTATTGGTTTTTGCTAATGACTTACTACTTCCTGTTTATTTTATAGTCAATTTTAGACTATAAAAATGATATTAAAACAAAAAGAAATTTGAGCAGTAGTTTTTTTTTTTAATTTTTAAATTTATTTTTTGGCCATGCCGTATGGCATGTAGGAGTTTAGTTCCCTGACCAGGGATCAAACCCGCACCCCCTGCAGTGGAAGTACAGTCTTAACCACATTCCCCTGAGCAATTTTTTTTTCCCTCCTTCTAAGGAAGACATAAACAAATGGAAGGACATCCATGTTCACAGACTGGATGACTTAATACTGTTAAGATGTTAATATCACCCAAAGCAATCTATACATTCATTGCAATCACCAACAAAATCCCAATATAACTTTTTGCAGAAATAGAAAAACCCATCCTAAAA
>SJYC01097909.1:0-30102 GCA_006408675.1 Madoqua kirkii
AAAGGTGGGGAAGACCACACACACACACACACACACACACACACACACACACACACACACACAGAGGGAGTAGGGACGAGCAGCTGGGTGGCAGGGGCCCGGCCAGCCTCCCCGCTGCTGTGCCCAAAGGTGGGGAAGACCTTCCCCCCAAACATACACACACACAAGTAAGGTCAATACTACAGAAGACAAGTTTAGAACACAAAATTTATATTTGAAAGTAACAATTAAAATTAAAAAGCAGAATAACAGAAACTTGTTTTTGGCAAACATGTCAAGGAGTGAACATCAAAATGCTGAGAAATTTAAGTGAAGACACACCTGCTAAGGAGTGAAAGGTGAAGGACTTGATAAAGATTTTAAAAGGTCTCAGCCATGCTCATATAGCAGACTGTCTATATGGACCAGAAACGGAGCTAGCGGTGCGGAGGCAGGAGAGGAGCAGCAGGGCCTGGGGAGGGCCCTCCAGAGGCCAGAGCTGCAAGAAGAGGCCCGAGGCCTGCGGCTGACGGTGGAAGCAGGAAAGCCACAAGTCCCCGCCCTGGGCACCTGCCTTGACAACTGCCACCTTGCTGAGGACCCTGAGACAGGTGAAGGCAGCCGTAAAACCCCCAGCCAGGAAAGGAGAAACCCGAAGGAAAATTAACAGAGAGAACATGAATCTAAGATGGTGCAGACTTCTGGGGAAACAACTTGGAACATGCATCTACTCATGTTCAGGAACCTTAGGAAACGTCACACCTCTGGCACACACAGCCCTTCATTCCTGGAATCTATCAGAGGGAAGGGAGCTGAATACCTTAGAACCATTGCACACAGCATGCCCAGCAGAGTTAGTAACAGTGGAAAATCAGAAACCACCTGATGACTGCAGAAAGAGGAGTTCTGAAATAGTTGCATAACCGAGTAGTGGGCCTATATGTAAAGTTTTAAATGCTTTTAAAGAGCTTACCATACAAAAGAAAATGCTCATGACAGAATTTTAAGTGAAAACGATTCATACAAAATACCTGGAGCATAACCTCAAACACACAAAACAAAACATAAAAAGGAATAAGCAAAAAGCAAATAAGCTTTTTTGTGAAAAGCAAAAAGAAATGGAAAGGTTTTTTAAATTTCTGAAACAGATTTGTAAGTATTTCCATAACTTAGGGAACCATGTGGCAGTCACCTTACACAAGACTGCTTCATACATATCTCATCATACAAATAATGGAATAAATATGCTTGTTAATAGCATATCCCCACCATATTCTAGCAAAGCAACCCCCAAATCAAATAAGTATAAAAATCATGAAACCAGCCTTCCCTCCCCAGCACAATCCGCTCCACCCAATGATTAAACATGGACAGCAGCCTGGAGAGCAACCTACGGGGATGTGAGGCTCTACCTGGTCAGTGCCTGGGATCACTTCAAACACACTCAGCTGGCTCCGAGTCTCCCGCATATACCGTTCCTTCTCAGGACACATATCCAGGCACGTGCCAACAAAAGTTCTTGCTTTGTCCAGGTCAGTCCTTTTCACCCGAGCTAAACAGAATCAGGTAAAAAGTAAAAATGTACCACACAGTTACTGGGAAGCCAGAGAAGTGCATTTTCACAATGATAAAGGGAGAAATAAAAATAAAAATTCTTTTCCTTTCTTTCACAAAGGAAAAAAAAAATCTAAAAAACACTACTGGGCCTCAGAGAAAGGAAAGCACTGCCTATCACACCAGGTGACAAGCCATCAAGACCAAGAGACCCTCCAGGCCTTCTCCTCTCTCTGGGTGGGTCTCCAACAGTCACAGATCTTCAGGGCACAGCAAGCGGTGGCAGGGAGGGGGGCCACACGTGGGTCTTTATGGCTCCTATAATGACCTTAATGATAAACAATCAAGCTGCAATGTTTTGTTCCAAGAATCAATCTCCAAAACTCTCAGTATTTCATCATGTTTTTAACAGGAATCACATTAATGGAAGTTAGCTGGATCCTGACCTGAATAAACCACTATTACCCACAGAACTACACAGTTACCAAAGTATCTGTTAAATGAAATGAAATGCAACAACCTCACAATCAAAACATTCACATCTTATTTTATTTTAAAAAATCCCAATATCTATTAATGATTCTTTTAGGAATACAAAAATCACATGCCAATTACATAAGCTATGGTAGCAGCTTTTATTACTGTGTTAAGGAAAACACGTGTTTATTCCTGTACTGCTGCTGCTAAGTCACTTCAGTCGTGTGCAACTCTGTGCGACCCCATAGACGGCAGCCCACCAGGCTCCTCCGTCCTTGAGATTCTCCAGGCAAGACTGCTTCATACATATCTCATACATACACAAGACTGCTTGGAGTGGGTTGCCATTTCCTTCTCCAGTGCATGAAAAGTGAAAGTGAAGCCGCTCAGCTGTGTCCAACCCTCAGCGACCCCATGGACTGCAGCCTTCCAGGCTCCCCCGTCCATGGGATTTTCCAGGCAAGAGTACTGGAGTGGGATGCCGTTGCCTTCTCCAGCTTCTACAAAATCCTGCAGGTAAAATTTAATTCTGAAAAAAACTCTGCAAAGAGCATGTGTGCTGTTTTATTTTCTGGTCACTGTACATAGCTTTTAGTGTTAACAGGATATCTGATTTTTGAATAGGCTTTAAATACATTCACATGGTTTAACATTCCAAAGGTACAACATCCCAAATGGGACCCCACAACATTGCTCCCTGCTTCCTGACCAGCTATGTGAGTGATCCTTCTTCACCTCCATGACTTTATATGGACACACATACTCCCCTTTCTGTACATTTCCCACACCTTGTTTCTTCCACTTCACAATAAATATTGATCATTTTTCCATCAAGAAACGCCAGTCTTCTTTCAGGCTGTTTAGAATCCCACCGTGTGGACAGTCACTTTCCAATCTTTGTCATCAAAAAAAAACCTTTTAAACATATCACACACGCGTAGGGCAGTTTGTAAGTCACACTCCTGGGTGTGGAATGCTGGGTCAAAAGCACTGTTCCCCTGAGCCTGGAGACACTGCCAACTCGCTCCTCCGAGCAGCCTGCCCAGGGATGAGCAGCCTGCCCAGGGATGAGCACCCTGCCCAGGGATGGGGCGGTATATGACCGCCCATCTCTCTCTGCCACATGACGGGCAAAGAACAGCTGGATCTTTCCCCTTTCCATCCACATGTTTGAGATTCTTTTTTTTTTTTTCTTTTTGGCCATGCTACATGGCTTGCAGGATCCGAGTTCCTTGACCAGGGATATAATCCAAAGCCAAAGCTGAATCCTAATCACTGGACTACCAAGGAATTTCCAAGTGTCAACTCTTGACACTTCCTTTTCCAAACCTCTAAGACCCTACTCATTTTTCTACTGGAGTTGGTCTTTTTCTTATTGACTCTACAGGACTTTCTGTACCTGGAAATCAGCCCTTTGTCTGTCATGAGTTACAGACTTTTCCCCTGATTGACATCTTTTGTAGTTTTATTTGTGGTGATTTCTGTTAAATGGAAAGTTTTGATCTTTAATGTCTTCTCAATGTCTAAAAAAATGGCCCTTTAAATTATTTAATCCTGCATGTATCAATGGTATTGGCTTTCTTCCAAAAATAAGATTACAAACACACCTGCACAGAGTCCACATCTACACTCACAGCCTCAGCAGACCAGAAAGCCACAGGGATCACAGGTACACATCACAGGCCCCAAGGCCCAGCAGCAGTGAAGCCCCCCAGACCAGGGTCACCCCTTCCCTCACAGCTCCCGAGAAGACCACCTCTGTTGAGACCAGTCCCTTACCTTGGCGCATGACCCTGTCCCTCTGGTCGAGCAGGCGGTACTTCTCCTCAGACGTCTCAGCCACGGTACCTATCAGGGGACTGAGGGATGACACGCACGGCCCGAGGCCCTCAGAGCCCTCGGAGCTCTCGTCAAAAGGGTCTTCCTCAAACTGATGGGCCTTCAGAAGACTCGGCTTCTTCACAGGAGAACTAGAAGGAAGACAACATGCTAAGACCTTGTATCCACCAGGTGTCTGGATCTTTCCCACATCCAAACACTTCTTTCATCGTCCTGGACACCCAGCTCCTCCAAAGTTGGACAGCAGCCAGCACAGAGGGGCGGCGGCCGCACCGCCACCAGTGATGAGCATGACGGCTCACATCCCTCACAGGTGCTCCTCTTTAAACTGCTACACAGTCCATGGCGTTCTCCAGGCCAGCATACTGCAGTGGGTAGCCTTTCCCTTCTCCAGGGGATCTTTGCAATCCAAGGATCGAACCCAGGTCTTCCTCATCACACACAGATTCTTTACCAGCTGAGCCACAGGGAAGCCCAAGAATACTGGAGTGGGTAGCCTATCCCTTCTCCAGAAGATCTTCCCCATCAGGAATCAAACTGGGGTCTCCTGCATTGCAGGTGGGATTCTTTACCGACTGAGCTATCGGGGAAGCCCTGAAATGAATTACCTGTAGATTTCTATCTCAAAGACGTGAAACTAAGGGAAATAAGGGCACTTCAACACCATGAGGAAATACCATGCCTACATGTTTCCAAACACAGCTTCCCTCCAGTAGAAGGATGTACTGAAAAGAACAGGGCATTCTGTGAGCTTCCTCATTTTCTATCTGGTTTTCAACATTCTGTGAATTTGAATGTCAAAGAGGATGTAAAGAAAGGAAAAAACAAAAGCGAATCAGCAACTACACTGTTAACTGTAAAATGTGAGGAAAACTATCCACTGGCCAAAATACATGAAGCAGCATCAAACAGAAGCTGCCTTGCTGTGAAACGGAAGGCGGGACCACACGGGAGTCTCCGCCGCAAGCCAAGGAGAAGGAGGGAGGGGCCTTGGCGAACGGAGGTCCCACATGGGGACACGGAGGCCTCTGAAGTGCACACTGTGCACGAGACCCGGCCTGCGCCTCTGCACAGGGCTTTGCAGTTACAGCCACAGCTGCAGGGGGCTATTAGGAATGTGGTGCGCAGCCAATTACACATTTTAAGATGAAAAGCGATTGTCTGTACACATATACATCACACAGATGGCAGGACAGCAAGTGCGCGGGCCGCAGGGCTGAGGGACAGGAGGGGCCCAGGGCAGCCCCCGTCCCGGCCCCCAGGTCCTCTCCACATCCCTCAGCCCCCATCCAGGTGTCAGCGATCACCCGCTTCCCTTCCATGCTATCTCACGACGGCTACGAAGTCCCTTGAGGTCAGTGACAGGAGAAGCCAAGAACCCACTTGCCCTGTTAGAAGAGTGGCATTTGAAAGGACCAGCCACACCTTTTACTCAGGAGGCCGCCAGTCGCAGCCCTCACCCCAGGCTTGCCGAGCGGGAGTGCTGAAAGGGCGTGTCCTCGGCGCCCTGGCCAGCTTCCCCATCGCCCGGCTGCTTCTCCTTGAGGGAAAACGGCTTCTTGTTGGGACCTGAGGATGCAAAAATCAGGACAGAGTTAATGACACCACAAGTCACTCAACTTGGGGGCGTCTTCTTGAGAGAGTTATAATTGGGGCAGGATGTTGTTAGAATGGAGCCCAGGAGGTGAGACAGCCCCACACCCACTTCACCCCACACTGGGGGTCAGGCTCCCATTCAGCACTCAAAGGCCTTGCCCAAAGCAGGAGAGACTGCGCACAGAACCACTGAAAACTCACTTAATTTTTTCTTGTGCCAGAAGATGGTCATATCTTTATGCAAATCTTTCCCTTTCTTCCTGGCCAGAGCTGCAGATGCCTAGAAAACAGTCCACAACACAGAGGACGGCGGCATCAGGAGACCAAGGAAGCGAGATCAAGCTTTCACATGCATTAGTGGGATTCTGTTCAACAGAGCTACACCTCTACAGCTGTGCATTCTGACCACATCGCCTGCCTCCAGCCATGGCAGCCACCGTCCCCATCTCCCTTACCTGTCTTTTAGCATGTATCTGGACTTTTCCTTATCGAAATTAATGGCTCTACTGTGACAGAATCCATAAACTTGGCCCTATTGGCATTTGATGAGATAATTCTCACCATATGATTTTCTGAAGAACAGTGCAAAGATGATCAAGTAACACTCAAACTCAAAGGAAACCTACAGAATGACACACACGGGGTACACTTTATCATAAAACATACATACACAAAACCAACTGTACGTTCAGTTCAGTCGCTCAGTTGTGTCCGACTCTTTGCGACCCCATGAATCACAGCACGCCAGGCCTCCCTGTCTGTCACTAACTCCCAGAGTTCACTCAGACTAACGTCCATCAAGTCCGTGATGCCATCCAGCCATCTCACCCTCTGTCATCCCCTTCTCCTCCTGCCCCCAATCCCTCCCAGCATCAGAGTCTTTTCCAATGAGTCAACTCTTCGCATGAGGTGGTCAAAGTACTGGAGTGTCAGCTTCAGCATCATTCCTTCCAAAGAAATCCCAGGGTTGATCTCCTTCAGAATGGACTGGTTGGATTTCCTTGCAGTCCAAGGGACTCTCAAGAGTCTTCTCCAACACCACAGTTCAAAAGCATCAATTCTTCGGCGCTCAGCCTTCTTCACAGTCCAACTCTCATATCCATACATGACCACAGGAAAATCCATAGCCTTGAATAGACGGACCTTAGTCAGCAAAGTAATGTCTCTGCTTTTGAATATGCTGTCTAGGTTGGTCATAACTTTTCTTCCAAGGAGTAAGCGTCTTCTCATTTCATGGCTGCAGTCACCATCTGCAGTGATTTTTGGAGCCCCCCCAAAATAAAGTCTGACTCTGTTTCCACTTTTTCTCCATCTATTTCCCATGGAGTGATGGGACTGGATGCCATGATCTTCATTTTCTGAATGTTGAACTTTAAGCCCAAATTTTCACTCTCCTCTTTCACTTTTATCAAGAGGCTTTTTAGTTCCTCTTCACTTTCTGCCATAAGGGTGGTGTCATCTGCACATCTAAGGTTATTGATATTTCTCCAGGCAATCTTGATTCCAGCTTGTATTTCTTCTAGTCCAGCGTTTCTCATGATGTACTCTGCATAAAAGTTAAATAAGCAAGGTGACAATATACAGCCTTGATGTACTCCTTTTCCTATTTGGAACCAGTCTGTTGTTCTATGTCCAGTTCTAACTGTTGCTTCCTGGCCTGCATACAGATTTCTTAAGAGGCAGGTCAGGTGGTCTGGTATTCCCATCTCTTTCAGAATTTTCCACAGTTTATTATGATCCACACAGTCAGAGGCTTTGGCATAGCCAATAAAGCAGAAATAGATGTTTTTCTGGAACTCTCTTGCTTTAGCATACCTGTAAATATCCCGATGAAAACGTCTAGGAAAACATACACCACACTAGATAACTGTGCTGGCTTTATTAGGAGAAGAAGGGTTGATGAGTGGACCTCAACTTTCTGTAGAGCAATGAACTGCTGACAATGACAATTTACATATTTTCTATATAAATATTTTTTAAGGTTCGCTAGAAGAAAAAGGACATTGCAACAGACAGAAATGACCTTGAAAACGTGAGGGCTGTGGTAGGACCTGGCAGTCACACTTCCAGGCATACACCGACAGGAGCGAAAGCAGGGTGCTGAGCAGAGGCGGGCCGGCTTCACGGCAGCATCGCGCACAAGGCCCGAGAGGCCTGCGGACAGGGCGGCAGACACACAGGCTGTGGGACAGTCAGACCCGGGATAGAGGGGAGAGATGCAGCCACATGAGCGAGCCCTGAAGACACTATGCTGACTGAAATAAGCCAGACACAAGAGGATGAATATCATACGATCCCACTTATATGAAATATCCAGAACAGATGAATTCAGAGAGCTAGAAAGTAGATGTGAGGTCACCAGGGGCTGGAGGAAGGAAGGAATGAGGAGTTATTGCTTAGTGGTTACAGAATTTCTGTTTCGGAGGATTATAAAGTTCTGGAACTAGATAATGTGATGGTTGTGCAACACTTGGGAATGTAATTAATGCTGCTGAATTGAAAAAAAAAAAATCAGGAGAAAGGAATAAACAGCAAAAGCCCTAAAACTGTGCATATCTGGGCACAGAACTTCTCCTCTCAGGAACTTAAACAAAGGATATAATCAAAAATAAATGGGCAGAAATGTCCACAAACAGAAAGTTGGCCAAGTAGGTAAATAGGAGAGAACATCATGTAGCTCTTAACGACCTCATTCTAATCTAGACTGTTTGTTGATTTCAGAAGCTACTAAAAATGACCACATAAGAGTTACCAAACAAGATATGTAGTGCACGTCATTTGTGTAAAACCAACGTGACTATATATTTACAAAGACGTTATCCCAAATATTCATAGGTGGTATCTTAGAGGATAGAACTATGGGTGATTTTGTGTCCCCTGCCATAGGACTTTCTGGTTTTCCTCTATGTTGACAGGTAACACCTCCATCATTTAAAAAAGAATGCAAACATGCTTTCTAAATACCTATAGAATATAATTTTCCCAAGAATATTTAGAAAAAAATAACAAAAGATATAAAGCTACATAATGTGAGCAGCTCATGTAAGCATATACCCTACAACCAATGCGTTATGCGTGTAGGTATATATACACATATTAAAGTCAAGGCATAGGAGCAATTAACAGCAGTTCTCTCTGAAAGATGGGATTACAAGGTTTTACCTTTCCTGTATTGTTCTGAATGCTTATGATGATCATGTATTATCAGCAAATAAAATAAAGTCAAAAACAAAGCAAGAAAACTCAACTTTGAAAAAATGCTGTGTGGTTTCAAGACATTCTCACGTGCTTCAGAGACATCAGACTTCATGGGAATCAATCACCTAAAATTTCTAGAACACTGCATTCAGTTGGAACTGCAAATTTTTCACAAATAAACCTAATTTATGAAAAAAATAGTGCTATTTCAGTTTCTCCAAATTAAGACATTAGAGTACTTTTCTAAATTATAACAAGTAACTGATAGATTTAAAAAAATAAGTTTTAAAGTGACAAAGTTCACTCTATGTTTGCCACTTTAAAGCCTATTTTTTTTTTCTCATGCACGTGAACTACGTTGTTGGAGTACTCACATGATCAAAAAAATACACCACTGCCAGCTTTTTGCTGCGCCTGGTATATATGCGCTGCACTTTAGCGATTTTGCCAAAGTGGGTCTCCAGAGTGGCTCTGTTATTAAGGTAGTCAGGGATGCTCCTGCACTGGATCGCTGTGGCTTCAGCAGGAGGCGAGCCCCCGAGACCGTCTGCGCTCTCACCCCGCTTGCTCTGACGGCCCGGAGCTCCTCGTAGAGATCTAGGGGATCAATGAACAGTCACAAAAATGTACCAGATGCAACGTTCTCCAATTACTAGGGCATCAACTAGGAAAGAGCAAAGAAAATTTTTATGGCTGTTGAGACCTGCTCCAGGATCCTATAGCTTAGGATCCCTAATGTTTGTATGGAGAAGGCAATGGCAACCCATTCCAGTACTCTTGTTTCTAATCTAGACTGTTTGTTGATTTCAGAAGCTACTAAAAATGACCACATAAGAGTTACCAAACAAGATATGTAGTGCAACGTCATTTGTGTAAAACCAACGTGACTATATATTTACAAAGACGTTATCCCAAATATTCATAGGTGGTATCTTAGAGGATAGAACTATGGGTGATTTTGTGTCCCCTGCCATAGGACTTTCTGGTTTTCCTCTATGTTGACAGGTAACACCTCCATCATTTAAAAAAGAATGCAAACATGCTTTCTAAATACCTATAGAATATAATTTTCCCAAGAATATTTAGAAAAAAATAACAAAAGATATAAAGCTACATAATGTGAGCAGCTCATGTAAGCATATACCCTACAACCAATGCGTTATGCGTGTAGGTATATATACACATATTAAAGTCAAGGCATAGGAGCAATTAACAGCAGTTCTCTCTGAAAGATGGGATTACAAGGTTTTACCTTTCCTGTATTGTTCTGAATGCTTATGATGATCATGTATTATCAGCAAATAAAATAAAGTCAAAAACAAAGCAAGAAAACTCAACTTTGAAAAAATGCTGTGTGGTTTCAAGACATTCTCACGTGCTTCAGAGACATCAGACTTCATGGGAATCAATCACCTAAAATTTCTAGAACACTGCATTCAGTTGGAACTGCAAATTTTTCACAAATAAACCTAATTTATGAAAAAAATAGTGCTATTTCAGTTTCTCCAAATTAAGACATTAGAGTACTTTTCTAAATTATAACAAGTAACTGATAGATTTAAAAAAATAAGTTTTAAAGTGACAAAGTTCACTCTATGTTTGCCACTTTAAAGCCTATTTTTTTTTTCTCATGCACGTGAACTACGTTGTTGGAGTACTCACATGATCAAAAAAATACACCACTGCCAGCTTTTTGCTGCGCCTGGTATATATGCGCTGCACTTTAGCGATTTTGCCAAAGTGGGTCTCCAGAGTGGCTCTGTTATTAAGGTAGTCAGGGATGCTCCTGCACTGGATCGCTGTGGCTTCAGCAGGAGGCGAGCCCCCGAGACCGTCTGCGCTCTCACCCCGCTTGCTCTGACGGCCCGGAGCTCCTCGTAGAGAATCTAGGGGATCAATGAACAGTCACAAAAATGTACCAGATGCAACGTTCTCCAATTACTAGGGCATCAACTAGGAAAGAGCAAAGAAAATTTTTATGGCTGTTGAGACCTGCTCCAGGATCCTATAGCTTAGGATCCCTAATGTTTGTATGGAGAAGGCAATGGCAACCCATTCCAGTACTCTTGCCTGGAGAACTCCATGGATGGAAGAGCCTGGTAGGCTGCAGTCCATGGGGTTGCTAAGTGTTAGACACAACTGAGCAACTTCACTTTCACTTTTCACTTTCATGCATTGGAGAAGGAAATGGCAACCCACTCCAGTGTTCTTGCCTGGAGAATCTCAGGGACAGAGGAGCCTGGTGGGCTTCCGACTATGGGGTCGCACAGAGTCGGTCACGACTGAAGTGACTTAGCAGTAATGTTTATAGGGGGTTAACTAGGAGACTGAAGCTAACACTCGAGGAAATTTACCAAGAAACTGCCAGCAGGATATACTGTATTTTGTACTTTCTAGAACATACCTTCTTTTTTATCTCTGCTTTCAGTTTCTTCCTCTTTACTCACACCTGGAAGCCGGGAAGGTACCGGGACAGACTGACTGCCTCCTGGGATGACCAAGTGGTCATTTTCCCCAGACTCAACACAGCCAGCTTCCTTTTTAGATTCCTTGTTGCCCAGACGGCCTACTTCTTTATTGCTTTTGAAGACATCCTGTATTGTCCGCCCAAACAAAGTGCCTCCTCGGGGTCGATTCAAGCGAACAGGTCGTTTATCTGGAGGATGATCACCCCTTGACAGCGGGTCCAAGTCTTCAGCTGCATCATGACCATGCCTCCTTGGGGACCGATCCTGGTCCTCCTTTCTTTTCAGTCCTTTCATGAGGTTGGGAAGTGGCTCCATTTGGGAAACAGCTTCTTCACTTCCTTGTCTGACACCTGCTTTGCCAACTGGGAAGGGTTCACCCAAGGACCCTGAAGACATGGGGAAGGCAGTGAAGGTGCTACTAGAACTTCCAAACAGTGATTTGGGGCCTCTCTTCTCTTCCTCCACATTCTGATTCGGCAAAGCAGGGGTAAAGGCAGATGATGGATTATTATTGCCTGGTTTTGAAAAGGTAAAATTTGAATTGGTGGCTGAACTACTTGTCCCCTGAGAAAAAGGAAATGGGGCCAGTCCCCCAGGTCCACTACTGATTGGGTTGGAAAATGTAAAAAATCCAGAAGTAACTTGGCTCTTAGTTTTCTCTGGCTCAGATTCAGCCCCCAATATTGGTCTGAACATTGAGTTTTCCAGAGGTTTAAAGCCAAATTCTGTTTTCCCAAAGCCAGAGTTTCTTTTTCTCCAGTTTCTGGGGCAAAAGCAGAAATATTTGGGAATGCTCCAAGGTTGGGGGACTTAAAACTGAATCCAGGGTTTCCAGGCACACGTGAACTCGAAGGCCCAGAGGCAGCTCCAAAGGCTGGACTGTGTTCAAGTCCAGAAAAGAGTCCAACATTTGAGGTTTGAGAGAATCCTAATGTTTGCACAGAAGAATGACTTTGTCCAGAAGATGCTGGAAAACTAGAAACCTGTGAAAATCCTGAGCTTTTTCCGGATAACGTATTGCTTTGTCCAAAAAGAGAGGGCTGACCAAACCGAAATTGTGGCTTAGCTTGAAATGTTCCTATGGAGCTACTGGCAGATGTTGGAAAAACACCAGGCTGCTGCCCACCGAAAGGATTAGCTGGATTCATCTTCTGAGTGAGTTACTAGAAGGCAATAAATAATGCGTGTAGAAAAGTAGTCCTCTTCCTCAAACGGTCTGTTCAACTAGGGAGCTCCCCCCTATCTCCACAATAAGCTGAAAAACAAAAATTCAGACAATCACAACTACGAGGTGCTGGAAGGCACCAAATTAGAATTTTTAATCAAATGCCAGGCAAAGCAAAGGACTAATTCTTATTATCTGAGAGCCAAATGGTGGTATCCCGCCTTACTGGAGGGAGTGCAGAGTAGAAGATGGTACAAATAAATTACTTTGTTATGGGGGTTTGGCTCAGACAGTTAAGCGGCTGCCCACAATGTGGGAGACCCGGATTCGATCCCTCGGTGGGGGAGATCCTCTGGAGAAGGAAATGGCAACCCACTCCAGTACTCTTGCCTGGAAAATCCCATGGGAGGAGCCTAGTAGACTACAGTCCATGGGGTTGCAAAGAGTCAGACCCGGCTGAGGGACTTGACTTCACTTATGAGGGTTTAAAGCATGATCCTTTAAGACTTAAAAAAAAAAAATCAAAACATCTTACTGAATCAGTAAATTTATGGAAAACCTAAAATTGCAATAAGAAAGTATATGCCAGTTGCACTTTCCAAGACAGGAGTTTCTGCCGTCTTTCAACCTTCACAGCCAGAGAGTTACAATGTAACACTGTTAAAAAGTTAGCGTTTCAATGTTTCCTCCCATCTAATATTTTCCCCAGTAACCAGAGCACCAAATACTTTTTCCAAACAAGAAAATAATTTGCGTTTTAACACTGGCGACTACCCCCAGGATCTAGCTCGAAGTACACAGGACTCTTGAAAGACAGGCAGCCCCGCCAGATCGTGGGTGCAGCGCAACCCAAGTCTCGGGCGGGCCAGTGGGTGGGCTCGGCGCCCCCCGCCCGGCATCCTGCCGGCCGTGTGCCCCCGCTGACGCCCCTGCGCCCTGGGACCCGCCATGTCCCATCCTCGCGCCCCTGGCCGCGCGCCCACCGTGTTCCCCCAGGCCCGCTCGGTTAGCAACACGGCCGGGGCGGCGGGGAAGAGGGCGGCCTCCGCCCTCCAGGGCCCCGCGCCGCGCTCACCATCTAGCTCAAGGGACACGGCCGCCCACCGTCCCTTCGGGCTAGAGACGCACGTAGGGCCCGTGGTCGCCTAGGCCAGGGCTGCCCGCGGCCCGCGAACAGAAAACACCACGGACCCACTTCCGGTCGGCCCCGCGCCGCCCAGCACCGGCCGGGCCCGGCTGCGCGCGGGTTCCGCTCTCCGGCCGGGCGGCGGCGGCGGGGCTTCCGGGCGCGGCGTCCACACCCCCGTCCGCCCGCTTCTGCTCAGTAAGCGCCTCTTCCCCAAAGTGGGGCGGCGCGCGCTGGGCCCGTCGTGCAGCCCTACACCGCTGGGCCCTCCCCTTCTCGCCCGTTCTCGAGTGTGTGTCACCGGCCGTCCGGCGCAACGCACTCCACCGTCTGTCCAGGCCCCCCGTGCTGCGTCTTCCTCTCGGTAAAGCGCACGTTCCATGACAGTTTTCAACGAATTCCACCGAACGGGGTGACGTGAGCGTGCGTGCGCGTGCGTTGCTACAGAACTTCCGCGGGCTTTACGATTCTTCGGGCCGAAGTCGAGATGAGCCTGGCGCTGCGCAATCTGCAGCGGGCGGTGCCCCTGCGGCGCGCGCTGCTGCGCCAGAGGCTGCAGGCGGTGCGCGGGGCCCTGGGCGTGCGGGCCTTCGACGTGGGCGTTGTCTGCGTCGACAACCGGAAGATCCAGCAGATGAACAGGATCTACCGGGAGCAAGACACCCCGACCGACGTGCTCTCTTTCCCCTTTCACGAGGTAAAGGCTGCCCCCCTGTTCTCGTCCGGCCTACCTTCCGCTGTGAATTCCGTTAATTACACCAAAGACAGGATTGTCAGTGTTGCTCGGAAAATTTCAGATACACACGGAAGTAGGGAGTATGATGTGACCGTCGCTACTGATCTGAGCCTATCGCTGAAGGAGGGACGGTGATCCCCGCCCTCCTAGTAACAGTGAATTAAAGAGAAAGCGCTTCTGTAGTTTTAAGTGTGATTCAATAATGGATATGTACGGGTTGAAAATTTTAAATAAGTCTGAAAATAAAAGGACAGACTTGGGCAAATATTTTAAACAAATATGTGCTGTCTATCAGGTTATGAGGATTTCCCTGTGGCTCAAACGGTAAAGAAATCTGCCTGCTATGCAGGAGCCCAGGGTTCCATCCCTGGGTCGGGAAGATCCCCTGGAGGAGGGTACGGCAACCCTCCAGTATTCTTGCCTGGAGAATCCCATGGACAGAGGAGCCTGGCAGGCTACAAGTCCATGGGGTCAAAAAGAGTTGGACACGACTGAGCAACTAACACACGCATCAGGTTATTACCTGTGTTATGTGAATGACTCATTCGAGACTTTCTGCAGTGTTGTTGCTGCTGCTAAGTCGCTTCAGTCGTGTCCGACTCTGTGCGACCCCATAGACGGCAGCCCACCAGGTTCTCCCGGCCCTGGGTTTCTCCAGGCAAGAACACTGGAGTGGGTTGTGTGGCCACATGAATTGGGGCAGCTCTTTTGGAAAGCAGTCTGGCAGTTTACCTGAAGTAAGTCTTGATAACTGTTTAACCCACTAGGATCATACCTAAGGAAATAAGGAAAGAGAATTAAATGTTCAATGTGTTCAATATAAAAATATATTAAAGTGTCCATTTATTCTCCATCAAAAGGAATAAAAATATTTGACTGACTTAATGTGAACAGTCCTCAGTTGAATGGACTGGTCTTTATGTGGGACATGTGATCAGTATCAAAACTGGGAAGAACAGAAATGTAAACTTGTATCAGTGAGGTGATTTAGCTCCACAGATGTTTGGAGCTGGGTGGTTGTGCATTAGGAAGGATGAGAGAATTATTTTGACAGTGTCGGAACATCTTAAGTCAGTATGTGTAGTCTCCCTGCCACAGCCCCTGATTTGTCTGCCTTGGAAGTAGCAACTCTGGTGGGTCTTTCAGGGTGGAAACCTGTGGGCCTGTGGCCAGTTAGTGTTCTGAGGTCATGTTCTGCAAGTGTGTATTTCCTCATTTTCAGAATCTGAAAGCAGGTGAAATCCCCCAGCCCAACTTTCCAGATGACTGTAATTTAGGAGACATTTTCCTGGGTGTGGAGTTTATCTTCCAGCAGTGCAAGGAAGATGAAGATTACTATGACATCCTGACTGTAAGTGGGATGCTGAAATGACAAATCCTTATGGGCAAAGCAGAGGCCCATGTTCTTCATCTAGGCCATGAGAAGAGGTTGTGATGGTGACGGGACATCCACACCATAATCCTTGTGTAGGACAAAGGTTCCTGGGGTAAACCCGCAGGCAGGGGCCATGCCCTCTCACCACACCTCAGAGAGGAGAGCCCGGGGCATGGGTCTGTGCCCCTGAGGCAGTGTTGGGTGAGAGGAGGGGACAGGAAGCATCCTGGGAGGAGGGAGCCCCGGGAGTGGCCTGATTCTTAGCTTTGCCTCTGGAGATGATTTAGCCAACTCGGAAAGGCTTAAGGAGCCTGTCTTACTGAACTGCTAGAAGCGGGTGGGATTCCGGCCTCCAGGACCTTCAGATCTGTCTACTCCCCTGATGCCATGAAGGATGGCAGGGTGGCTGGAGTGTTCTGGAAAGCAGGGTGCGACTGAGTCATGTTTCAGTGTCCCCATGGATTCACTGGAGATGTCTCCCTTTGTCCGCACCCTAAAGTGTCATCTTTGGAGAATCCTAGTGCTTCCGAGACTTGAACTTCCCAGCGAGATGCCCTGTGCTCAGGCGTCAGGGTTGCTGAGGAGGGTGCTTTCTCTCTGCAAGTGGTGAGAACTGCAGCGTAGACAGCACTGCTTAGCACCGGTCTCAACTCCAGGATCTCCATGACTAGCGTCTGTGTGCCCTGGGGGCCTCTGGGCTAGGGTCACCTGTGGACACTGTCCACTCCCCAGCACCTTCTGAGAATTCTCTTACCCACAGTGGAGGGCCAGCCCGCACTCCTAGGATCCTGTTCCCTGGCACTGGACCAGGCCAACCCACTCTCCTCCCAGCTGGCACCCACCTGCATGGCAACACTGGGTACCTCCCCTTCCCCTGCCCTGGTTCTCCATGTCTCCGAAGCTCCCCCAACCCCAGAGGAGATCCTGATCTTCACACCCCACTACAGGGGCCTGACCTACTCCTGCTAACCAGACCCCACCCCTGTGACCTCACCACCTGCCCACAGCCCTACCTGGGCCCAGAGGAGGCTTCCTCACCTCCCACTGGGCATCCACTAGCCCTCCCTGATTTTTTCCTCTCCTCCTCCTCCACTACCGCCACCACCTCCACCACCACCACCCCCCAGCTCATGGCCTGATCCTGACCACCCTCTGAGGCAGCTTCTTAATTGTTCTGACAGGTGACTGCCACCCACGGGCTCTGTCACCTGCTGGGCTTCACACACAGCACGGAGGCCGAATGGCAGAAGGTAGGCGCCCTGCCCCGTCTGCAGCACACATGGGCACGCATTGCATTGCAGCTCAGGCTCCAGAAACCAGGCTGTGCAACCTGCCCCCTGCTGTCCAGTGTGGAAAACCAAATGGAGAGATGCAGCGAAATGAGGAGTTGGTAGGGCCCACTTTAGAAAATAGATGGTGTTTGTTTTAAATACTGAGCTCCCTAAATGCTCGTAACTGCATTATTCATTCACTACTGAAAAGTCCGAGGAGAGACGCTGCTGTGAATTTCATGAAATCCCAAAATGACTTAACATTAAAAATCTTTATGAGAGTTATTGTGATGATATTTGTCAGTTGGAAACAGGATTTAGGACATTAGAGTGTCTGATCCAGACCTATTATGTGGTGGTTTGTTTCCTCGAAGACTACCACTACTCAGTTTATAAAGGTCTGTATTATAGAATCATTATTGTGTTTTATTAACTCAAATTATGTTCATAATCAAACAGGCTCTCTGAACTGCATAGAAAAACGTTTTCTGAAAATTAACAAAATGGTCCTGGTACAGTTGGCCTCCCCCTGGCCTCCCGAGGCTCCTGGGTCCACGCTGGCCACACCCTGGCTCTGTCCTCCACCCCTAACCCTGCTCTAGCCCCCTCATCCCCCTCCTCAGCTCCGCTGCCCTCCGCACCAGCAGCATCACAGGGATGCTCCAGGGCGGTTTCCCACCAGCCCACCCTTCCCCCCAGGAGGGGCTGTCCTCATACACCCGCTCCCAGGCTTTGGAGCAAGTCACCCAGTCTGACCCCTTCTTCTAACCCCGAGATAGGCCTTCCCCTCCTCTTCATACCCAAGACCACCAGCTCAGCCCCAGCCCCCCACCCCCTGCCCCTTCTGGCTCCAAGGCTCACACCAGGAGCTTCTCTGTCCTGGGGCTGCCCGCCTCGGGCTGTGTGGGAGGCCATGGGCCTCAGGGAGAGAGCCCCGTGGCGAGGGGAGGCCAGGCCTCTGGGCCAGTCCAGAGCTGGTTTCCACCCCTTTCTTTCAGATGTACCAGAAGGAGAAGCAGGTTCTCCAGGAGCTGAACAAGCACATGGGGACCAGGCTGCAGCCCCTGAGCAGAGGCCTCTTCTGACGGAGGTGATGCACTGTGGCTGGAAGGTGGCCCCAGAGACCAGGGTGCCCCCACACTGAGGGTCTCGGTGGCCACTGCTGCCCTGTGGGGCAACTTCCAGTCCTTCCTTTGTTTAGGACACAGTCGGTGTGCTGTTTCGAGTGCTGTAAATAAAATAATTCTCAGCTCTCAGATCATACAGAGGTGGGGCATGGGAGCCACCCCTGCCCCAGGGCTCTGCCTTTGGCAGAGGGGCATCTCTCCCATCTCAGGACAGATCAAGGAGCCCAGGTGGGTGTGCCCTCCCTTGAACTCCTGCTGGATCAGGCCCACTCAGCCCCCACCGGAGCAGGATGGCTGCGAGGCCAGCTGACCCACCCCCACCCTAAGGGACCCTCAGCTCTCCTTTCGCCATTACCCGCCCCTGCTGGCTCGTAGGTCACTCCTGAGTCCTCTGCCATGGCACCCGCATAGCAGAGCTCCGACTGCCACTCCCATCCTCCTGTCGGACCGCGTCCTCCTGTCAGTCCTGTTCAGTCCTGCCTTCTGGACAGCAGAGTAAACCCAGGGGTCACCCAGAGCCTTCTCCAGAGCTGTGCATACACTCTGACCTCACAAGTGGGGCAGATGTGGAGGGGGCGGGCACTGAGCCAACTCAGGGCCTGGTCTCCTCGACCTCAGGCTCCAGCACTGACCATAGTGCTATGGACTCCACAGGGCTCCAGACGAGTCAGGGCAACAAAACACTGCCTCGTGGAGATTCTAAAACTCAGAAAACTATGATTCTAAGAATTGGTTTCTCCCATAAGTTGATTTTAGAAACATGAAAACGCAGTTCCCATTGGATTTGCATCCTGAGCCTGGACTTCACTGGCTCCTGGGGACACGGGTCTGTCATTTTCCTGAGCTGCTGGCTGTATGACCTGCTTGTAATCATTAAGCTTGTTCTCAGTTTAGAGTTTAACATGGCAAAGACCAAAGTTAAGCCCCCAGAGCTCTCTGCTTTCTGGGCCCTTTTAAGGGACTGAAGGGTCCTGAGACCCACTGGTCCTGCCAGCAAGTGTTTGGAGGCTCTTCACCTGCCACTGGAGCCAGCCCCTCAGGACCTCTGGTCGTGTCTGGACACAGGCGACTTGCTTCTGTGTTCAAGTCTGAGCAGACTTGCTGGGGCTGGAGGAGGGTCCAGATTTACAGGGTGATGCAGTGAGAAGCTTTCCAGAGTTGGATGGTGTGTCCCTCCTGCCCGCCCACCCTGGCAGCCCATAGCAGTGGCCCCTGGGTCCTGCTACCTGGTACCAGGTTCCGAGGGACCTGGGTGTGCCTTGACCCTCCCCGTGGACAGAGTCCATGCGTACAGCACGGCCATCCTGTGTTCTCTCACCATTGACCCTCCCCGTTGGCGTCCCCTCCACCAGATGGGCAACTGCTCATGTCTTATTGCCCATTTTCTACTGGTTTTTCCTTTTTTCTTATTAATTTGGTGTTTTAATATGTAGTTGTAAACAGCCCTTGAATTTTAGTACGGAATGTGAGCAAGTGTCCTGACCTGAATCTGAGAGAAGGCCTCTGCAGGGTCCATCAGCAGCCAGGCCATCTGCTGGCCACAGGGTGTCTTGGTTCTGTCTCATTCCACTGGTTGCCCCCAACCCCTGCCCTCCTCACCCAGACACATACTGCCTGGAGCCAGTTCAGTTCAGTTCAGTTGCACAGTCATGTCCGACTCTGTGACACCATGAACTGCAGCACACCAGACCTCCCTGTCCATCACCAACTCCCAGAGCTTGCTCACACTCATGTCCATCGAGTTGGTGATGCCATCCAACCATCTCATCCTCTGTGGTCCCCTTCTCCTCCTGCCTTCAATCTTCCCAGCATCAAAGTCTTTTCCAGTGAGTCATTTCTTCCCATCAGATGGCTGAAGTATTGGAGCTTCAGCATCAATCTTTCCAATGAATATTCAGGACTGATTTCTTTCAGGATTAACTGGTTTGATCTCCTTGCTGTCCGAGGGACTCTCAAGAGTCTTCTCCAACACCACAGTTCAAAAACATCAATTCTTCAGTGCTCAGCCTTCTTTATGGTCCAGCTCTCACATCCATACATGCCTGGTTCCAGAGCTCCCTTGCAAATCCAGCATCGCCTGAGCAGAGCCCCTGCTCCAGGTGTTACCTGGGTTCCTAGCCCTTTACTGTCCTGGGTGTGTCCTTAGAGTTACGCCAGGTCCACAGGGCACAGGCAGTGCCTCCTGCTTCATGGTCCTTGACATCTTGGTGAAGGGAGCCCCACCAGCACCCCCACCAGGGCACTTGGCATAACCATTATAATTTCCTCTCCTCACAACACTTCTACCACTAACTGTCAGGAGCCAGTGCAGCCCCTACAAGTGAAGGGCCCAGGCCCACAAGTTCAGTTCAGTTCAGTCGCTCAGTCGTGTCCGACTCTGTGACTCCATGGGCTGCAACACTCCAGGCTTCCCTGTCCATCACCAATCCCTGGAGCTTGTTCAAACTTATGTCCATCGAGTCAGTGATGCCATTCAACCATCTCATCTTCTGTCGTCCCCTTCTCCTGCCTTCAGTCCTTCCCAGCATCAGAGTCTTTTCCAATGAGACAGTTCTTTGAATCAGGTGGCCAGTGTTTTGGAGCTTCAGCTTCAGCATCAGTCCTTCCTAATTTCCTTTAGGACTGGCTGGTTTGATCTTGCAGTCCAAGGGACTCTCAAGAGTTGTCTTCAACACCACAGTTCAAAAGCATCAGTTCTTTGGTGCTCAGCTTTCTTTGTAGTCCAACTCTCACATCCATACTTGACTACAGGAAAAACCATAGCTTTGACTAGACCGACCTTTGTCAGCAAAGTAATGTCTCTGTTTTTAACATGCTGTCTAGGTTTGTCATAGCTTTTCTTCCAAAGAGCAAGTGTCTTTTAATTTCACGGCTGCAGTCACTATCTGCAGTGATTTTGGAGCCCAAGAAAATAAAGTCTGTCGCTATTTTCCATTGTTTCCCCATCTATTTGCCATGAAGTGATGGGGCCAGATGCCATGATCTTAGTTTTTTGAATGCTGAGTTTTAAGCTAGCTTTTTCACTCCTCTTTCACTTTCATCAAGAGGCTCTTTAGTTCTTCGCTTTCTGCCATAAGGCTGGTGTCATCTGCATTTCTGAGGTTATTGATATTTCTCACATCTCCCATGGATTCCCATGTACATCTCTCAGGTCCATCGAGTTGATGATGCCATCCAACCATCTTATCCTGGCCTGCCTACCGAGGCTCTTAACCCCCTCAAGACTTCACTGGTGGTTCAGTGGCTAGGACTCCAAGCTGCCAATGCAGGGAGCCCAGGTTTGATCCCTGGTCAGGGAACTAGATCCCCCATGTTGCAACTAGAACTTGGTGCAGCCAAATAAATAAAAATATATTTTTTTAAATGCCTCCCACTCTAGACAAAGATACTCATTGTCCAACTTCACCAGAAATGAGGTTCCCATAACCCTGCCCATCCCTCGGGTTCAGTAATTTGCTATAGTGGTCACAGAACTCAGGGAACACTGCTTTATTGTAAAGACACAGATGAACAGCCTGTGCACGGAGTGAGGTCTGGGAGGGTCTGGAACACAGGAGCGTCTGTCCCCTTGGAGCAGGGTGTGCCCCACCTCCCAGATGTTCACCAGCCCAATCTTCTAGTGGATTTATGGAGCTTCTATTACTGCGGCATTGATGGTGATTGACTCAACTTCCAGCCTCCACTCCCTCAGGTTGGGGGTGGGGCTTAAGTTCCAACCTCCAATCAGAGTGGGCTCCTCGGACAACCAGCCCCCATCCTCCTGAGGCCCTGGCCCAGAGTCACCTCATTAGCATACCTTTGGGATTACAAAGGTTTTAGGAGCTGTGTGCCAGGAAGCAGGACAAAACCAAATACACATTTCTTACTATTCCACAGTATCACACCACACAAAGCTCCCACCTCTGGACCCCAGCACCACCTCCCTGGCAGGCCCACCTCACTTCCAGGGCCTCCTGAGACTTCTTCAGCTGCCCCAGTCTGGCCAGATCTTGGGGGTGCTCTCACCCCATGTCCTCATGTTGACCTCCCTTCCCATGGGCCCTCCAGTGGTGGCCTTGCCATGCTCTCACAGCACTGGACTCTCCCAGACGCAGGAACATATTTCCTTCATCCTGGTTGACCTGCCAAGGCCAGGTGTGTGGTGACAGAAAACATCCATGTTAGTCTTCACGCTGTGCCCCGCCCCAGCTCCTGACATGGGGATCCTGAAACCTCGTAAAATCCCACGTGATGATGAGGTGACTCTAAGTGGCTCCTGGGTGGTCTGGTTGCTGGGAAGACCAAGCCAGGACTAGAGCCTCAGAACTTTCCTGGAGTAGGGAGGGGGTGGAGATGGAGTGACAGGTGGTCAGGCCCACGTGAGGAAGCCTCCACACCATCCCAGCCTAAGGTGCAGGGGGTCCAGGTCAGCAGACACATCCAGGCTGGGAGGCGACGCACCCTACTCCTCGGGGACACAGATGAGCCCTGGATTTGTGACTGGCATCTGAAGTGGGGACAGTCCTAGGAAACTGAGCCCTTGACCTGAGGGATCTGACCCCGTCTCCAGGCAGGTGGCATCAGAATTGAGCTGAATTGCGGGACACCCGACCAGGACCCCAGGGACCTGCTTGTGGGCAAACCCCACACACATCTGGTGACAGACGTGAAACATCCTATGGGACAGTGGGGAGACTCACAGGAGAGGAAGACACCTCAGGGAAGGGCTAGGTTTTCCCTGACTCCAAAGGCAGACAAAATAGATTGTCCAATTTCCCAGGCCAACCAAAGATGACAAGCTGCTGTCAAATCTCTTCCCTCTGTAAACAATTATGTTGAGAAGTAAAACCAAAGTGAAAAGCTGTGTTAGAAAATGTCAACACGAATGGGAACCCCCTCATGGTCCAGTAATGAGAAAATGTCAACACGAATGGGAACCCCCTCATGGTCCAGTAATGAGGACTTGGCACTTTGACTGCTGAGGGCTTGGGTTAGATTCCTGGTTGGGGAGCTGAGATCCCACAAACCGTGGTGAAATTTTTATTTAAAAAATCAACATGAAAATATGGAAATTGGGTCAGACCTTTAATTGCCCATTGAACAAGATGTACAGATGTCGGGACATGCTGCACCCAGGCCCGTGGCACTCTCGACACTGGGGAGCTGCCTGGGGTGCAGTCAGCCCAGCAGGGGAGCCTGTGTGCAGCTGGAGGGCAATTCCAAGGTCATCTCTTCCTCTGAGGAGCCTTCTGGCGGCTGCGCAATTCCAAGGACATAGACCCAAGCAGAGCTCCTGCTCGTGTGGAACTTGAGGAGAGGTAAGCAACATCCCCAAAGGGGCAGATGCAAACATGCATAATGCTTGTGAAGGGCATTTACGTGGAGATAATATTAAAGCACCCAGGAAGCTCAATTCCACCAGAAAGTATAAAAGCAAAAAATGGAGTAGAAGTATCATGTCCCATTGGGAGAATCCAGACTGGCTCAGATGGAGGAGAGTCCCCCTCAACCAGCTTTAGTGCTTAACTTCAGGAGGAGAAGCCAGCCCACTCAAGCCAGACCAGACACCCTGCCCAGACACACTGCCCTCACCCAGATGCCCTGCCCTCACCCAGATGCCCTGCCCAGACACCCTGCCCTCACCCAGATGCCCTGCCCTCACCCAGATGCCCTGCCCTCACCCAGATGCCCTGCCCAGACACCCTGCCCTCACCCAGATGCCCTGCCCTCACCCAGATGCCCTGCCCTCACCCAGATGCCCTGCCCAGACACCCTGCCCTCACCCAGATGCCCTGCCCTCACCCAGATGCCCTGCCCTCACCCAGATGCCCTGCCCAGACACCCTGCCCTCACCCAGATGCCCTGCCCTCACCCAGATGCCCTGCCCTCACCCAGATGCCCTGCCCAGACACCCTGCCCTCACCCAGATGCCCTGCCCTCACCCAGATGCCCTGCCCTCACCCAGATGCCCTGCCCAGACACCCTGCCCTCACCCAGATGCCCTGCCCTCACCCAGATGCCCTGCCCTCACCCAGATGCCCTGCCCAGACACCCTGCCCTCACCCAGATGCCCTGCCCTCACCCAGATGCCCTGCCCTCACCCAGATGCCCTGCCCAGACACCCTGCCCTCACCCAGATGCCCTGCCCTCACCCAGATGCCCTGCCCTCACCCAGATGCCCTGTCCAGACACCCTGCCCTCACCCGGACATGCTGCCCTCACCCGGGCACCCTGCCCTCACCCAGGCATGCCAGGCACACATCCTGCCTCAGCGCCTTCCCCGGGCACCACATGTGTGACTGTGTTCATGGCATTTATGTGGCTGACCCCATCAACCTTTTCTCTCCTGGCTCCTGAGCCCCATTTCCTGGTCAAATCCCTGTGTCCCATTGTGGTCCTCACAGCCCTGTGTCCAGGGGCCTCAGCTGCCCCACCCCTGGGGAGAACGAGGCCTGCTGCTTACCTGAGCCCGCCGTGAGGTCATGGGCCTGGCGCCGGTGCAGGCAGGACCCCGCTGGACACCAGCCTGCGGGGAAGGAGGGTGTCTGCTGCTGCCCTGATCTGGCTCAAAGACACTACGTTCAGGTGTGTCTCACCACCAGGCCTTGGTGGGGCCCTCAGAGCTGGGCTTATCCTGGGGCTCTCCCAGGGCCCCCCTGTTGGGCTGGACAAATGAACCCCACCTCAGGCTGCTCCCCCAGGAGGATGGCACAGGGTCCACACTCACCCATGGCAACCAGGACCAAGACTGCCGTGGTTACCTCCCCAGCCTGCCCCTATCCCTCAGGAGCTGGTAAGGCCTCTGTAGACTCCCGCTGCAGCCACCAGAGGGCAAGGAGGGGTGACCCGGGCCTGGGGTTCCTCCCGCCTTGCAGGCCCAGGAGACCGGGCTGGAACCCCGCCCAGACTTACGTGCTAAGGGCGGCCGCAGACGGGCTGGTCATGTGCTGCGCGGTGCTGGGCAGGAAGCTGGCGGCAGGTGGGACAGCAGTGGCAGAGACCACCAGGGGCCACACGGAGTAACCCAGAGGGGAGCCAGGCGCAGGCATGGCCGGCAGCAGGGCTGGAGGTGCGTAGCGGTGGTGGTGGCGGACGGAGGGCAGCCTCTGGATGGCCGGGCGAGCGTGCCGTGCATCCTCAGCAGGAACACAGCAGAGTGTTTCAGCGAGGATGCCGGCTGCTCCCCGGCCCCCTCCCTTCACACGGGCCCTGACTCAGGACGCGGTCAGGGTCAGAAGTGGTGGGCAGGGGCGGACCAGGCTCCCACAGAGCTCATGCTGCTCAGGGGGCAGCTGTCTGGGCCTGGACGGCACAACCTGTCCTCCCCTGGGGTTGCCCTGGGGAACACTGGGGGCTTCAGGCAGGAAACACAGACCCGAAGCCAGAAACACATGAGTTTCTGGAGGCGAAGCCACCAGGTCCTCTGGTCTTGGCCTGGGCGTGGAGCCTACCTGTGGGGTGAGGTGCAGGGGGGTGGGTGCGAGTGCTGGCGGGGGCAGGGCTCTGAGCATCAAGGCCTGCATGAGGAGCTGGTGCGTCTGCGCGTTCTGCATCAGCATCAGCTCCACCACCTCTGTGTGTGGGGGGCATGGAGGGCTGGTCACTCACAGTGGGGGCCATGACCCTGTCGCTCCTGAAATGGAGTGCTGCCTGTGGGTCTGCAGGTTCCATGCAGCGCCTCCTGCTACTGAACTCCTCACGTGCACATGGCATATGGAAACTTAGTTCCTCAACCAGGGATCAAACCCACACCCTCTGCAGTGGAAGGGTGGAGTTTTAACCACTGAACTGCCAGGGAATTCCCCACAGTTTTAAAAATTAATTATTCATTAAATTAATTTTTTCAATAACAGTATCTGGAGATGGGGCAATTATCTTGGATTAAATAGGTGGCCCTTATGTTGTGAGAAAATAACTATCACCCTACACTTGAATATCCAGCAACAACACTCATGTTTAAGAACAGGGGGACATCAGAAGAAAGTGAATGCTGAGAGAGCTTAGGAGCCTGTCCTGCAAGGCCTTGTAAAAAGACTGTCCCCAGATGACAGATGGGGACCCCAGGGGACAGTCTGAGACATAGTGAAGGGTGGTTAGTTCAAATGTACTTCTGTATGATGATACACCAGCGCCTGTTTCTGAGAAGATTTTCTGAAAGGTAGAACTGGCATGGAAAACAGTCATGAAGAGCCAGGGGCAGAGTGGATGCCACAGAAACTGAGAGTTTAACTTCATACGAAACAACCCAAGACTTCTCCAAAGTGGTTATTAGAGTACTTTCGAGATTGCCTATTTTTACATTCAGTATTTGATCTGGTTGGGATTTGTTTTGGTACAAAGAGTAGGGTAAGGAACGTGACTTTACTTTTCTGAATAGCTAGCTACTTACTGACTGTTTCATTTTTACCAATGATTTTAAATGCACTTTTTAAAGGCACATAGACACTTGCATGCGTGCAATACACACATACACACACACTGTGCTGGGTTCCCCTCTAGGGCCTGATAGTCACTAAAGTTCATCTGGAAAAACCAAGGAGGGTGGTGAGGAGAGGCCAGTGGGCAGTCTCCCTGCGCCTGCGGGCACCCTGCTGTGGGTCTCAGTGTGAGCGGCCCCCCTGAGGGGCTGCAGGCTGGCCTGGGCCACGTAACATGTATACAGTGGAGCTGTGGTCACCAGGACAGGGCTGACAATGCTCATCAGGTGATTCTGTACACAGGTCTGCCTCCAGACTCTCATCACTGCCCGTCGTTAGAGAAACGCAAACCACAACCACGATGACCGACCACCCCTGCCACTAACCACCACCGTCACTGACTGACCACCACCCTTACTAACTGACCACCACCCCCGATAACTGATAATCACAGTGACCGGCCACCACCCCAGCTAACTGACCACACCGTGTGCAGCAGCAGATGAGAAACCGGACCTCTCACATGCAGCAGTTTTAAGCACACACTTGCCACCTTTCAGCTGCTGCAGTCCTAGGTATGTACCCAGGAGAAAGAAACACTCAGACTCAAATGTCCGTGTCCAGGGGGTTTTGTGGTGATAACCAAAAAACACAACAACCTCAGCTCCATCATCAGGTGAAAGGATCACAAATGTGTCCATCCATGGGAAGGACCGTCACTTGGCAATTTCAAGGAGCCATGGTTTGCTGAGCCCAACAAGAGCGATGAGTCTGAGAGCAGTGCTGCTAAGTGAAGGAAGTCACACAAAAAAAGAGTGCACACTGGCTTATTCTACTCAGACCAGAATAAAGGGGACACAGATCAATGCCAGTGGCAAGCAGGCAGGCAGGTGGGAGGCAGGGCCTGAGGTGGTGCCCATGCTCACCACCTTGATAAGTGATGGGTTCACAGGCGTGTACAGGTGTCAACACTGTCAGATTGTACACCTTAACCACGTGCAATTTAGTCTATGTCACCTCAGTAGAGTGGTTCTGGAATAAAAGTATTTCAAAAGTTATTTAAAGAGAAAAAACAGTTTAATGAGTTGAGAAGCTAATCACTGAACGAGTTGGGACTGTGAGCCCAGTTCTTTCCATTCTGAGTCCAGGCCCTTCCCTCGTGGATATCCATCAGTAAGGATTTTTCAAAGTAAAATTATTTTCATGTTGGTAAATGCATAGCTTCCATTGAGTAGCCAAAAAAAAAAAAAAAAAAAGGCCCTAAATCACAGGTCTCCAACTGGTTTCATGGAAGACAATTTTTCCACAGGCTGGGGTCAAGGGGGATGGTTTTGGGATGATTCTAGTACTACATTTATTTTATGCTTTATTCTATATTATTACATTGGGATATATAATGAAAGAATTATTCAACTGACCATAATGCAGAATCAGATCGTCAGGCATTAGATTCTAACAAGGAGCACACAGGCTAGATCCCTGGAGTACGCGGTTCACAGTAGGGTCACCACTAATCTGAGACTCTTAACGCCATTGCTGATCTGACGGGCGGCACAGTGCAGGCGGTTGTAAGGTCGGAGCCCAGGGGCCATGATGGGCCGCCCCTCCTCTCCTTCCCGCCTGCGAGAAGGTCCCCAATGACAGCACACTTCGCTGGTTGACATGACGAACCGCCCCTCCTTTCTCCCACTGGCCTGGGGAGTTCCTAACGGAGGGAGGCTCCCGGATCCCGGGGACCAATGACAGCACACTTCGCTGCCAAAGCCGCCCTGCCCCAGCCGCATAGAAAGACCTATCAGCCCGCATCTCCGCGAACCGGCAACCTATCCAAACCCCTTCCGCTAACCTGGCCATCTCCTCCTCCTCCCCGACCGCAGCGTGCATATATAAACAAACTTCTAACACAGTTGCTGGACTTCCTGGACCTGCCTCCTTCAGGTCTGGGAACCCCGCCTAAAAAAAAAAAAAAAAAGGCCCTAAATCACAGGTCTCCAACTGGTTTCATGGAAGACAATTTTTCCACAGGCTGGGGTCAAGGGGGATGGTTTTGGGATGATTCTAGTACTACATTTATTTTATGCTTTATTCTATTATTATTACATTGGGATATATAATGAAAGAATTATTCAACTGACCATAATGCAGAATCAGATCGTCAGGCATTAGATTCTAACAAGGAGCACACAGGCTAGATCCCTGGAGTACGCGGTTCACAGTAGGGTCACCACTAATCTGAGACTCTTAACGCCATTGCTGATCTGACGGGCGGCACAGTGCAGGCGGTTGTAAGGTCGGAGCCCAGGGGCCATGATGGGCCGCCCCTCCTCTCCTTCCCGCCTGCGAGAAGGTCCCCAATGACAGCACACTTCGCTGGTTGACATGACGAACCGCCCCTCCTTTCTCCCACTGGCCTGGGGAGTTCCTAACGGAGGGAGGCTCCCGGATCCCGGGGACCAATGACAGCACACTTCGCTGCCAAAGCCGCCCTGCCCCAGCCGCATAGAAAGACCTATCAGCCCGCATCTCCGCGAACCGGCAACCTATCCAAACCCCTTCCGCTAACCTGGCCATCTCCTCCTCCTCCCCGACCGCAGCGTGCATATATAAACAAACTTCTAACACAGTTGCTGGACTTCCTGGACCTGCCTCCTTCAGGTCTGGGAACCCCGCCCAGGAGCGCTTCCCCAGTAAAGCCTGTTAGATACTCTTTTGGTGTCCTGGTCGTCTTTACCTAACAGCAGTAATGCGAGTAACAGGCAGCAGCGTAAATACAGATGACGCTCTGCTCATCGGCCTGCCGCTCACCTCCTGCTCTGCAGCCTGCTTCCTAACAGACTACAGACCAGTGCTCGTCCACAGCCCGAGGGTTAAGGACCCTTGCCCTACACGACTACCCTGCTTACAAAAGTATTTCTTCTTTCAGTAGAGAATTTCATAAACCCATGACAACATCCCAAAGAAGGGCAATGGAGTGGCCACAGGACTGGCAAAGGTCAGTTTTCATTCCAATTCCAAAGAAAGGCCATGCCAAAGAACGTTCAAACGACTGCACAGTTGCACTCATCTCACGCTAGCAAAGCAATGCTCAAAATTCTCCAAGCAAGGCTTCAACAGGACATGAACTGTGAACTTCCTGGTGTTCAGGCTGCATTTTAAAGAGGCAGAGGAACCAGAGATCAAATTGCTAACATTGCTGGATCATCAAAAAAGCAAGAGAGTTCTAGAAAAACATCTACTTCTGCTTTATTGACTATGCCAAAGCCTTTGACTCTGTGAATCACAACAAAATGTGGAAAATTAAGAGATGGGAATACCAGACCACCTGACCTGCCTTCTAAGAAATCTGTATGCAAATCAAGAAGCAACTTTAGAACCAGACATGGAACAACAGACTGGTTCCAAATTGGGAAAGAAGTATGTCAAGCTGTATATTGTCACCCTTCTTATTTAACTTCTATGCAGAGTACATCAAGTGAAATTACAGGCTGGATGAAGCAAAAGCTGAAATCAAGATTACCAGGAGAAATATCAATAACCTCAGATATGCAGATGACAAACCACCCTTGTGGCAGAAAGCAAAGTGGAACTAAAGAGCCTCTTGATGAAGGTGAAAGAGGAGAGTGAAAAACCTGGCTTACAACTCAACACTCAAAAAACAAAGATCATGGCATCCAGTCCCATCACTTCATGCAAATAGAGGGAGAAGCAATGGAAACAGTGATAGACTTTATTTCCTTGGGCTCCAAAATCACTCGGACGGTGACTGCAGCCATGAAATTAAAAGATGCTTGCTCC